>CM051260.1:400100-581960 GCA_027921565.1 Artemia sinica | reverse complement strand
CCTTTAAATTTCCAGTCGAGTTATCCTGTTTTGAAGTTTCTACGACAACGCCTTCTATAAAAACCTCATATGCCCCCAGGGTATAACTTCAAACCCTTGCCCTGAGGGATGTGGGGGAGTGTCCTCCTCAAAAACATATTTTCTATCTTAAAATCAACAATGCTGAACGAAATGGCTATCTAAAACTTTTGATTGAATGTGTTTGGGGGAATGATGGGCGTGGGGGGATAGTTGCCCTCCAATCACTTTCGACTATTAGAAAAGAGTACTAGCCCTTTAAATTCCAATCGAATGAGCCTTTCTTGAAGTTTCTACGACAACGCTTTCTATAAAAACCTTATATACTCCCAGGGCATAACTTAAAACCCTTGCCCCGAGGTATGTAGGGAAGTGTCCTCCTCAAAAACATATTTTCTATCAGGAAATCAACTATGCTGAACAAAATGGCTATCTCAAAATTTTGATTTGATGTGCTGTGGGGAGTGAAGAGTGCGGGTGGGGGCTAGTAACCCTCCAATCAATTTTGACTATTAAAAAGTGCACTAGCCCTTTGAATTTCCAATCGAATGAGCCTTTTTTGAAGTTTCTACGACAACGTCTTCCATAAAAAAACTTATATGCCCCCAGGGCATAGCTTAAAACCCTTACTCCGGGGGTTGTAGGGAAGTGTCCTCCTCAAAATCCTATTTTCTATTTAGAAATCAACTACGTAGGACAAAATGGCTATTTCAAAATTTGATTGGATGTGTTTGGGGGAATGATGGGCGTCGGGGGCCTAGTTGCCCTCCAATCACTTTCGACTATTAAAAAGGGTACTAGCCCTTTGAATTTCCAATCGAATGAGCTTGTTTTGAAGTTTCTACGACAACGCCTTCTATAAAAACCTTATATGCCCCCGGGCATAACTTAAAAACCCTTGCCCTGAGGGTTGTGGGGGAGTGTCCTCTTCAAAAACAAATTTTCTATCTGGAAATCAACTACGCTGAACAAAATGGCTGTCTAAAAATTTTGATTGGATCTATTTGGGGGAATGATGGACGGGGGGGGGGGGTAGTTGCCCTCCAATCACTTTCGACTATGAAAAAGGGCACTAACCCTTTGAATTTCCAATCGAATGAGCCTTTTTTGAAGTTTCTACGACAACGCCTTCTATAAAAACCTTATATGCCCCAGGGCATAACTTAAAATCCTTGCCCGAGGGTTGTGGGGGAGTGTCCTCTTCAAAACCAATTTTCTATCGGAAATCAACTACGCTGAACAAAATGGCTATCTCAAAATTTTGATTATATGTATTTGCGGGAATGATAGGCGTGTGTGGCGGCTAGTTGCCCTCCAATCTCTTTTGACTATTGAAAAGGACACTAGCCCTTTGAATTTCAATCGAATGAGCCTTTTTTGAAGTTTCTACAACAACGCCTTCTATAAAAACCTTATATGGCCTTAGCGAATAACTTAAAACCCTTGCACCGTGGGTTGTGGGGAGCGTCCTTCTCAAAAAGACATTTTTATCCGAAAATCAACTACGCTGAACAAAATGACTATCTCAAAATTTTGATTGGATGTGTTTGGGGGTGAATGATGGGCGTGGGGTGGGGTAGTTGCCTTCCAATCACTTTCGACTATTAAAAAGGGTACTAGCCCTTTGAATTTCCAATCGAATGAGCTTTTTTTGAAGTTTCTACGACAACACCTTCTATAAAAAACCTTATATGCCCTCAGGGCATAACTTAAAACCCATTGCCCCGTGGGTTGTGGGGGAGTGTCCTCCTCAAAAGATATTTTCTATCTCGAAATCAACTACGCTGAACAAAATGGATATCTCAAAATTTTTATTGGATGTATTTGGGGGAATGATGGGCGTGTGGTGGGGGCTAGTTGCCCTCCAATCACTTTTGACTATTAAAAAGGGGCACTAGCCCTTTGAATTTACAATCGAATGAGTCTTTTTTGAAGTTTCTACGACAACGCCTTCTATAAAAACCTTATATGGCCTTAGGGCATAACTTAAAACCCTTGCCCCGTGGGTTGTGGGGGAGCGTCCTTCTCAAAAAGATATTTTCTATCTGTATATCAACTACGTTGAACAAAACGGCTAACTCAAAATTTCGATTGGACGTATTTGGGGGAATGTATTTGGGGGAATGGGTGTGGGGGTTTGGGTTAGTTGCCCTCCATCACTTTCGACTATTAAAAAGGGAACTAGCCCTTTGAATTTCAATCGAATGAGCCTGTTTGAAGTTTCTACTACAATGCCTTCTATGAAAACCTTGTATGCCCCCAGGGCATAACTTAAAACCCTTGCAATGAGAGTTGTGGGTGAATTTCCTCTTCAAAACAAATTTTCTGTCTGGAAATCAACTACGCTGAACAAAATGGCTATCTCAAAATTTTGATTGGATGTATTTGGGGGAATGATTGGTGTGGGGGGGGGGGTAGATGCCCTACAATCACTTTTGACTATTAAAAAGGGCACTAGCCACTCCAATTTCCAATCGAATGAGCCCTTTTCGAAGTTTCTGGGACAACTCCTTCGATACGAAGTGCCCGGGTATGAAAAAAAAACAAAACAAAAACACATTGTGCCCACATCGTTCTTTACTTAGGCAGCGAGGCAGCGCTAGAGCGCTGCCTATGAATTGCACTGTCAGAGATGAGTATAATGAAAAGTGTAGATTGTGTAATCCATGCAAATTGCATAGAGGATATGCAAATACTAAAAAGGACCGTAATTCATGTCTTGAAGAAGCTTGTAATTCTTATGTTAGAGGTTTCCTATGCTCAAACTGTCATTATGATGAATGTGATCAGTGGGAAAACACTTATCCAGGTATGATTAGAACAAAAAACCTCAACAAACATTTAGTTTACTCCTAAGAGACTGGTATCGTCGTGGATTTAAATTGTTTTGGGAAGAAGAATTTGGTCCACGTTTCAATTGTCGAAACAACAAGAGAGTATCGTTTCTACGTTATCGCTCTGAAGACAATGGTAATCATGATTATAAGCCTACGGATTTTTATTTGGCTGTTACAGAGAGTGATTTTTATTTGAGCCTTTTTTTTGTGACATTACATCAAATAAACACATTGAAACACGTGAATTTTAGAATATGAATTGAAACAGTGTCATTGACTACACAAAAAGATATGATAAGAGTGAAACTACGTTGTATTGTTGTAAATGTGATCCTGACTTTTCCAACATGACCAGTACAAGGTGAAAGCATAAAATCTACCTCCGCTAGTCGTTGCCGACTGTGATGAGGAACACCTACACGTAGAAGAAGAAATCTAAAGAAAACAATACATTTTTTTTTGTGTATACATAAGTTTTATTAATAAACAAATTTAAAATATATTAGAACATTTTACTCTTAGAGCACTGACATTGATATTATTCAGACGAGGATTATCCACGTAAATTTTGATAAATTCCTTGTAGGTATATCCACGACTTTGGAAAACAAAATACAATAGTGCATGGAAGCCACGGCTTTTGGTCGTCAAATCTTGTACTATATTCTGGTTTTGAACAATAGATTTCCCCTTGCTTTTAATATAGGTGCTGATATTAGGAGTGTAGAATGTATATGGAAAGGTAAGAGGATCAAAAATTCACTGCTTTTCCTAAATAGCCAAGTCAAACTCAGAAAGAGCAAAAATTAATATGAGTAGGGCTGATAACCCCCATGCCTTCTCAAGACCAGAACACAATTTGTGTTTTACTGAACAAAATGACCTTGAATTGCCAGTTTAATATGCATATACTGATATTTATTGCTTAAAAAGTTTTAAGGATTCCTTATCTATTTAAGTAAGAAAAGTGAACACATTTCAAACGTATTTCGTTTTCAGTAAAGCGCAAATTGTGTTCTGGTCTTGAGAATGCATGGGAGTTATCAGAGGCTTAGGCCAACTGTTTCGGGCTGAATGGAAAGCAGGTCGTCCATTGTTGAAGTGGGGAAGAAGTCATAAAGAAAAATTTAAGGAAATTGGAGCTTCCTTGGAAGGTGTAAAGAGGGAGGCATTAGATAGTTGGGATGGAGGAGGAGTATGCTTAGCTGTGTTGGACACAGGTGGCTTAGGGCCGCAGTGAGTTGTTAGTTAGTAGTAGTTAGTAGTAGTAGTTACCGTCTTAAACAGCCACGAGCCTGAAAAAATTTGTCTGATTTTCGAAAAAGCAGGGCAACACCAATAAAAAGTCAAAGAATCTTAGAAGAAAGTCACACTAAAAGATGAAAAATCAGGGAAACCTACTGTAAATATTTCAAGTTCCGCAAAGCGTGCGATCTCGTATTTTTGCGCAAGGAAAGATCACAGAAACCATTTATTTTGTTTCTTTTCTTTTTTCCCATGGGTAATCGTATCAAACAAAATGATCCAAGAAGAGCGGGAGAGGGTTCATTTAAGGGGAAATCGAAAATTCTACTACCTTTTTCAAGTAACCAAGAAGTTTTCTGAGAAACTAACCCCTTTCACATGCCCCCCTTTCCTAAAATAACATCCAATCAGAATTTTGAGACAGCCATTTTACTCAGCATAGTTGAAAGATCCAATAACTACGATTTTGGGAATGACATGACCCCTCACAGACCCCAGAGAAAGGTCTGTAAGTTATGCTATTTGCCCCTTTCTATACGCATAGTATTTGTTATTGGAAATTTGTTATTGCAACGAATATTCTTCAGGGGGGGAGGGTAATTTTCAGCATGTACGTATTTTCCAAGGGTAGAATTGTTCGTAAGGAGGAAAGTTTCCTTAGGAGGGGGAATCGACAGGGCTCTCTCTTTATGGCAACTTCATTTACACTTAGTGAAAATTTTTTAAGAGATTCGTCCAGGGGGATTTTCAGTGGCAAAGGAATTTTCTAAGGGGATTTTTCCCCTGAAAACTTTCTACGGGAGGGATTTTCAAAATTATTTAAAAAACAATCAGAAATAAAATAAAACAAAGGTTTTTTCAAATATAAACTCAGGAGAATTCTCCGGGAAAATTTTAAGCGAGGAAGACACTGTCTAGGGGATATTTTAAAGGGATTGATTTTACTCAGGATAAATTTTCCATTGGGGAATTTTCTATTGGAGTAATTTTTTTTTGGATGAGAGAGAATTTTCCACAGATTTGATGGCATTACTTGAAAAACGATCAGAAAATAATTAGTAAAATCAGCTTTTTCAGCTCAAAGTAAGGAGCAACATTAAAACGTAAGAAGACCAAAAATTATCTCATGCATGAGAGGGAATGTCTCATCCTCAATTCCTGGCTCTCTACGGTAAAATCGGACTTGTTTGTCCTACTTCTATAAGAAAGACTCTTGAAACATAAGGGCCACTCAATGGAATAAAATCTCTTTCCAAGTACCAAAAAACGTGGGCGTAACGAGCGACGGATTGAGGAGTATGCTGCCCCCCTTCACGTTCGGAATAATATATGTTTGTTTTAAAGTTGTAAATTTTCTTCAGTTGAAACTTTTATTGTATTTAATTCAACAAAGATAAGAACCAGAGGAAAAGGGAAAGAAGGGTTTTAGTGATCCTTTTGCTTCGGCCCAGGGGATTCGTTTTTTTTTTGGAGGGGAGGAGCAGTTGAGCCCCCCACCAATTATTTGAAGAAGAAAATTATTATATAGCCCATGTCCCTTGACATGGCTCTTCTTGCCCCGCCCCCATAAAAATTCTGGAGAATTACCCCTGCTTTGGTCATATATTTAATAGCACTTCGCTCAGGAATACTTTGAATGATTTACACCTAAATGGGCGTGCCATAAGGTAAACAACAAACAAGCTAGGCTTCAATCTATTGAGCAATTAAATAAAAAAAAAACAAGTTGTTTAAACTGAAAGTAAGGAGCGACATTAAAACTTAAAACGAACAGAAGTTATTCCGTATATGAAAGGGGCTGTCCCCTCCTCAACGCCTCGCTCTTTACGCTTAAGTTTTTTATTGTTTTAAAAAATAAAGTTGTGAGACCGGGTTAAACTTTAGCGTAAAGAGCGAGGAATTGAGGAGGGGAGAGCCCCTTTCATATACGGAATAATTTCTGTTCGTTTTAAGTTTTAATGTCGCTCCTTACTTTCAGTTTAAAAAAACTTGTTTTTTTTAATTTAATTTCTGATAGTTTTTTAGTTAATGCAGCTTTTATTTTGGCTCACCGTCATTGAATAAGTAAACAAAATTTGCAGAAAAATTTTACTATTCTTTTGCTAAATGGCTGTCTCTAAATTTGGTTCTGACGTAATTTACAAATTAACTTACGTAACGAACTTCTATATTCGTATATTTTACTTCTGGCAAAAAATACGTTGCAGATATAGTTGCATATTTTTGCAGATATGAGCTTGAAACCTATGTAATAGGGTTTTCTGATACGCTGAATCTGACGGTGTGATTTTCATTAAAATTCTTTCACTTGTAGGGGATGTTTCCTCCCTCTTTTTTTCTCTTTCGTATATGTTATTACGTATATGAGGGGGTTCTCCCCTTAGTCAATACCACGCTCTTTACGTTAAAAGTTAAAAAAATTTAATTCACAAACCCCTGAATCACAAAGGCCGTTTAATTAGAATAGATAGCTCTTTTGAAAGCACTAAAAAAAACTGTAGCGTAAAGAGCGAGATATTGAATTGGGGGAGAACCCCCTCATATACGTAATAATTTCTGTTTGTTTTAAGTTCTAATGTTGCTTCTTACTTTCAGTTGAAAAAACTTGTTTTTTTTAAATTTAATTTCTGATCGTTTTTTAAATAATGCTTGGAAATCCGGCGCACCCTTCATAGAAATGTCCCTTACCCCAAAGAAACATCCTCCACGGAAAGATTCTCCTGAGTAACCCCCTCCTCTAGCCCACCCCCCCACCAGAAAACAATCCTTCCTGAAAATGTCTGTATACTTCCCAATACCAATACAATATGTAGCAATGGCAAAATTCATATCTTGCAGCCCTTCCCCTGGGAACTGTTGGTGATTAAGTCATCCTAAAAGACATATTTATTAGATTTTCGACTATGCTGAAACAAATGGCTATCTCAAAATTTTATTGGGTGACTTGAGAAAAAAATGAGCGTGGGAGGGGGCCTAGTTGCCCTCCATTTTTTGGAGGGAACGCATCGTGATCTTTCTTCGAGGAAAAATGCAAATTTCCACCTTTTTGCAGATAGGAGCGTGAAACTTCTTCAATAGGGTTCTCTGATAAGCTGAATGTGATTGTGTAATTTTCGTTAAAGTTAATTAAAAATACAAAATTCCACATTTTTGCAGAGAGGAGTTTGAAGCTTCTTTAATAATGTTCATTGATAAGCTGAATCTGATGGTGTGAATTTCGATAAAGTTAATTAAAAAAATTTGCAATTAAAACAAAATTTTATTGTTTAAAAAAAATTGAGTTGTGAGAAAGTCAAACTTTAGCGTAAAGAGCGAGGCGTTGAGGAGGGGACAGCCCCTTTCATATACGGAATAATTTCTTTTCGTTTTAAGTTTTAACGTCGTTCCTTACTTTCAGTTAAAAAAAACTTGTTTTTTTTTTATTTCATTTATGAACGTTTTTTAATTAATGCAGGTTTTGATTTTGACTCACCGTGCATGAATAATTAAAACGAAATTTGCATATTAATTTTTCTTTTATTTGGTTAAATGGCTTTCTCGAAACTTGTTGAATTTTATTTACGAACGTTTTTATTAGTAATAAATATACGTAACTTACGAATTAACTTACGTAACGAACTTCTATATTCATATATTTTTAACACGTATATTAGGGGGGTTGCCCCCAAGTCAATACCTTGCTCTTTAAGCTAAAGTTCTAATTTTGTTCCAATTCTTTAAAAATGACCCCTTTATCACAAAGGCCGTTAATTAGAATAAATAGCTCTTATGAAAGTACTAAAAAATCTTTGGCTTAAAGAGCGAGGCATTGACTAGAAGGTAAACCCAATCATATAGCTAATAGTTTTTTGTTCGTTTGACGTTTTGATGTTGCTCCTTACTTTCACTTGAAAAACTTGTTTTTTTATATTTAATTTCTGAATTTTTTTTAAAATAATGATGGGAAATCCGGCGCCCCCTTCATAGGAATGTCCCTTCCCCCATGAAAACTTCCTTCATGAAAAGATCCTTCCATATAACCCCCGACCCACCCCTACCCCCCACTACCAGAAAAAATTCCTCCTGAAGACGTCTGTATACTTTCCAATAACCATTTTCAGCCCTCCCCCTGGGGGCTTCGAGGGATTAAGTCATCCTAAAAGACATCGTAATAATATTTTTGAGCATGCTAAAAACAAAATTGCTATCTCAAAATTTTGATCGGGTGCCTTGGTAAAAAAATGAGCGTGGGAGGGGGCCTAGTTGCCCTCCATTTTTTTTGGTCACTTAAAAAGGGCACTAGAACTTTTAATTTCAGTTCCAATGAGCCCTCCAACGATATTCTAGGACCACTGGATCGATACGATCACCCCTGGGGAAAAAAGGAAAAAACAAACAAAAAAACAAAAAAACAAATAAACACGCATCCGTGATCTTTCTTCTGGCCAAAAAATGGAAAATTCCACATTTTTGTAGATAGGAGCTTGAAACCTCTACAGTAGGGTTCTCTGATAAGCTGAATGTGATTGTGTAATTTTCATTAAGGTTCTATAATTTTTAGGGGGTCTTTCCTCCTTTTTTCGAAAATCAGCCAAATTTTCTCAGGTGCGTAACTTTTGATAGGTAAGATATAACTTGATGAAACTTATATATTTGAAATCAGAATTAAAATTCGATTCTTTTGATGTATCTATTGGTATCAAAATTCCGTTTTTTAGAGTTTCGGTTACAATTGAGCCGGGTCGCTCCTTACTTACAGTTCGTTACCACGAACTGTTTGATGGTTTTCTACCTACTGAGGAGCATCTGTTTTTGCCTCTCTTCCGCAACAAATTTGAACAGTTATATGAAATTTTGTGATTCTAAGTTATATTACATCTGTGAAAGAGTAGTTCTATACTTTTTACCTACCTTCATCCCATTCCAGGGTCTGGGTACGGCCCTGCATACTAGGTTTTCCTTTACTTAGGAAAATGGTTTGTCTAGATTTTTATAATTTCTCCTAATCTCTGCCATATTCTTCAAGTTAAAATCGAGTATAAAAAATTACAGATAATTTATTTCTTTCCTCAAAAATATAGTTTGCTAAATTTTCTGTAATCATCGCAAAAATTAACTAAAAGATATGATTAAAACTGGTCTTGTCACAACCATGCTCCAATTTACTCTGTCATTCTAAAGAACTACTTGAAACATGAGATTTACTTCTTAATGCAGAGGCTTAGAGGAGTCATAAGTGATCTTTTAATCATAATATAAATAGTAATGGAATTAAAAAAGAGTTTATTTTCTTAATTCTGTTAAATGTTAGAAGAGTTTTCTGAAGTCTTAAAATTTAAATGTCCTCCTCAGAATGAATTTTGCGTTACAGTAATCAATTTGAATTATATTATTGAGTGTAATGTAGAAAGTGAGGTTAGTAGTTGGTTCGGTGTAAAATTAGGAGCTTGGAATAGTTGCATCCTTTCTCCTATTATTTTGGTATTTTGATCAGCCTTGTCTTCAATCATTTCGCACCTCCTTAATTTATATTTTAATGTTTTCTCTACTTCTCTTAAATTCCTCTTATTTTTATATGATTTGTCACTCAAATACTGCCCTCCTCTTCTCTACTAAAATTAAAGCCTTTTTTCTAATATTCCTAGCCGCGTTTCTAAGTTTCTTTCCTAAGACACCATCTGCAACTTCACAAGCTATGTCAGTAAAATTATCGCATTTATCTTCTACATTGTCAAATTTTAGACTCTAGTTTAATATAATAGTATTAAAATATACGAAAAAAGTAACCCATTGCTAAAATTCGTATAAAAGAACTGTTGAGATATTAGGTGCAAAAACTAAATGAGCGGTATCATTTGTGTTAACACTAAACATGAAGCATTACTAATATTTGAAATGTTGGCCAAAAACTATTAGCAAATGACAACTTACATAATGTTAGGAAAAATGTCAAATTACCCAAAAAAAGAGGTGATCTGATGGTAATTAGTCTTAAGTTATGCAGTGGCAAACCAGAAATTTTGATTGAATTTGAAAATTCGTAACTCCGATCTTGTAAGTTGTCATTTTCGTTTGCGATTCACTATGAAGCTTATTGTTGCATGTCCCTTAACGACAGATCTCGACGCGCCTGATCTTTGCCTGAGGCATTTTATCCATACCTTTTCTTTAACTGTTTAGATTCATTCACCCTCTTGACTAATTGTACTTGACGTCATAGATACCAAAAAGCTTGTATTGCGGTTTTTACCATTTATAATATTTCTACTTTAATGAAGTTGTTATATAGGTCAGTAGCAACCAGTCATAGTCCATGGCATATACCTAATAAATGAACTAAATCTAAATTAAATTTTGGCTTATTTATCAGAGTCAGTCTTCAGTTTTTAGTCAGAGATGGCAAATCTACAAATTTAACGGAATTAAGAATTTATCCGAAACTTCAATTCATCCTTCTTTTTTGTCCATCAGAGACGCTATGATGACACTTTCATTTATTCCATCATCCGATTGAAGAGGCTTACGGAAGGTCTTGTCTTGGTAGGGTAAAACGAACAGGAAAATACCTTTGGCTATAATTTATGGTGGTAAAGCGTGTTCAGCGTTTTGTCACTCATCTTGGCACTTACAGGGATTGTCCGGATAGTAAAAGGACTAATTTTCTTTCGCAACCACTGTACTTTGGAGCTTGCGTGCTCTAAAACAAAATGAAACACCGGAAACGTTTGAGTCAGCTGTTGCAGAGCATGTTTATAATTTTCCCCATCACAGTATTTTTTTTGATCAAACAAAAATAGTAAATACGTCTGTAGGACTTTTACAAAGCTTCAGGGAAATTATAGAAATAAAAAAGAAAATATATGGGGGTATTAGTATCAATAAAGATGAAGGGGAATTTAGGATCAATTCAATTTATAATGGTTTAATTAAAAAGCATGTAAGATTTTCACCCGGTACTGATTTTAATAATAGTTCTGAAAAGAAAGATGACCTTGCGAACAAAGGTCAGAATGTGTTAAATGTTGGGAAAATTAAACGAACTGCAGCTAAGCTTGCAAGCAAACGAATCCGTTAAATTTATAATTCAAACATTGGTTGATTAACTTGTGAGATTTAATTAGGGGTTATGGCCCGGGGGTTAGCTGACCTTTATTGTTTTGGTTTAAGTATAAATATATTCTTCATTTTTTGATTGATTTCCATTTATATACTCTGAGGAGGCATGTTTGAATCAATATTGACATTCGATTTTGTTTGTACGCCAGTGAATGAAAGTGTTTATTTAATATGTGAGTTTTGTTTCCTATTTATTTTTTTTTTTTCTCTTTATGTGTTTAGTAGTTAAGGTTCTTAAAAAGAACATTTTTTCATTTTTTTTTTCTTTTTTTTCCGTTGAGAAAGGCTCCCGGACGTGGGGCCGAAATATTCGGAGTATTTTGTTTAATTAAGTGTTTATTTCATTGTATTCACTGCTTTATAAAAATTAAAACCCGTTTTCTTTGTGAATTTTCCGACTGGATTAATAGAGGGCTTTTCTAGCTAACAAACGATTTGCTGGTTAGTTGTCTCCAAGCACCTGGAGAGTCAGGAGAGGCATTTTTGCGTGACGTGCTTTCTGTGACTGGTGCAAGCCAAAAATGCAGCGTTCGTTAGAGCAGAGATTCGTGATTAAATTGTGTGTCAAACTCGGTAAATATGCGACAGAGACCTTTGATATGATCAAGCAGACTTACCCAGATGTCGTTTTAGCAAGAAGTGGTGTTTCGGTGGCACCAGGCATTTTTGGAGGACCAAGAAGAGGTCACCGATGAAGACCGTGCTGGAAGACCTGGAAGAGCACAGTTTTGAACTCAGACCGTTGAATAAGTATTCGTTTAATTGTCAAAATGTTAAATTTACCAAAATCTGTTGTTCGTGATATTGTTACGGTCCATTTGAACATACGCAAGGTGTGTGCGAAGATGGTCCCAAAAGTGCTCACTGACGATCAGAAATTGCGGCGAATGGCAGTGTGCAAAGAATATTTGAAACATGTGTGAAGATGACCCCTAATTTTTGCATAACGTAATCACAGAAGACGAGTGATGGATCTTTGAGTATAATCCCGAGACAAAGAGGCAATCTTCCGAGTGGTACACGTCGACGTCTCCTCGCCCAAAAAAGGCAAGAATGAGAAAATCTCATGTGAAAACGATGCTCATTGTCTTTTTTGACATCAAAGGCATCGTCCACCATGAATTTAATCGTGCTGGCAGGGCTGCATTGATGCAGAAGGAGCTTATTTTGAAAGTTTTTAAAGAATTGTGACGATTGGCTCAATAAATGTTTTTAAATCGACTCAGTCCTATTACTTTTTGGACAAACCCTGTATCTCATGTAGCTCAAACTTCTCCCTTGTAAAGTTCACGAAGTAACTTCAGTTACTTCAAATTTTTTTCCGGGACAAAGGTAAAAAAAGCGTGTTTATTTGTTTTTGTTTTTCAAAAACCATCTTTGTGATGTTGAATAACTAATTTCTAGCCTCATAGCCACCATTTTAAGAAACTCATTTACCAAATTATCAGTGCCTTGGACTCCATTATTTTTTACTCCTGTTAGCACAGTCACTATTCTTTCCTCGGAAAAGAAATCTTCCTTTACATCCGAGCAGTATACAAAATTTTTGCATTTTCTCTATGTCTATTCCTTTTTCTCTATCCCGGTTTAGGTCATTCTCAAAATGTTCTGTCAATCTATCTTGAACACTTTTCTTATCGATAATTGTGACCCTAGTCCTATTTTGAACTAGGAAAAGGGATGATTGACTGCTCCCACTCAGTTTATTAACATGTCAGTATTACTAGTTTACTATTATGCTGTCTAGCTACATCTTCCAGATCCTCGGTATTCTTATCTATGGCCTCCATCTATCTATGACCAATTTATTTTTCTTTCAGACTTTGACCACAAAAGAGCAAAGATTTATAATAAAAGTTGTGATGTTTATTTGCGTCTTGATCGTAACAACGTCAATACAATAAACATAATTAAGTTCCTCATAAATATTAAATTTCATCATGATAGGTTGGCCAAGTTGGGTAGAAACCAGGCCAGGCAACGTTCACCATACCATGAGTCCTGTTTTTGTTTTGATGTTTTCGTTTTCATCGTACCATTTGAGTCCTGTGTTCACTGTAAATGACCTGTATTCGTTTTGATGTTTTGATTGTGCTGCGCACTATCATTTTCTACGAATCTTGGGGACTTCAACTTTCAAAACCTAATGCGGATGCTATACGATCTAGACCATGGTACTTCTACATTACAGACGGGTTGATGACGACCGATCCAGAGCCAGGCGGTGGAAGTAGTAGCACATACACTGGTGGAAGAGAGAAGGCAAATAGATTTTGTAAAGTTGAAGTTATGTGTTTATGTTTGTAAGGTTGGACCAAGGTAATGTGTGGGTGGTCATTTATCTTACGGGGGATATGTTGGAGTTCTACCCCTGTTTCTGTTTTTTCAGATAAATGACCTGTTTTCGTTCCGTAATTATATTTGCTTATATTTGCCTATAGTATAATTTTCAATGACGATTTAAAGTATCGTTGCTAAGCTATAGTTGTTTTGCAATAAGTAAGCTTTGAACTAAATTCTATTTTGGGATTTCCTGGTCTGAGTCCTTGAAAGGTAAAGTGTAGAAAAAGTAGAATGGGTTTTGAATGGGGATTGAGAGAATTGGCTGGGCCAAGTGAAGGTCAACCCTTTGAATAATTGTTGTACAGAATATTATTTTTGAGTTAGTCTGCATTTAAACCCCGTTTGGAGAAGCATATTTTTTGGTTGTTATACCGTTTGGAAGAATACAAGTAAGGTATTTTCTACAAACTGTGCTCTAATTTTCCCGGAACCCAGACATGGTAGGAACACAATTACGAGATACCGTCATTATTGTATTGACAGGGGGGTTCGTTACCTCCAAGGAGAGACTTAGAAATTTTTAGTAGTAACCCAGGGTGGGTACACTTGGCCTTAAAAAGTGGCCATTAGACCACTCGATCACGTTATCATACCCTGGGGCAGGGTAAAACTGTAAATAGGATATTTACAACCCCGATATTTGTATTTTACCAGTATAACACTGGTGCAAGCGGTGGTAACCACTATAATATTGGTGCCAGCGGTGGTTACCAGTATAACATTGGTGGCAGCAAGAAAGGTCCTATCAGTAAACCTGATAGTAAAAGAATTCCGCGTTTTTGAAGAGACATTTGAGTTAGCCTACATAGTAGCCTATTGTGGTTACATATATACAAAAAAATCGCGAAGAGAGAATTTTTTTTATCTGGACTGTGCCTAGTTAGATAATACTAAGTAAAAAAATTTAAAAATCAAGAGACCACGCAAATAATTAACTTGTGAGGCAAGGGAGGCTGCACCGCCCACGTAGAATCGGCAAATTAAAACGCAACAAATTTTCACGAAAAGATAAAAAGAGACATTGGTAAAAGGATTTTCATTTGGACGGAAGACGTTAAGTTAACCTTGAAGTAATAGCGGACAAACGGAGAATTCAGACAAGATCTACCGCGATAAAACAAAAATCGAATTCAGACACACAATTGTATGCGACTCCCGCTGGAAATACCCTAAGAAAAACACCATCAGATGGAACCATATATCACTCAGGGGGTGAAATAGGCATTTCTGACACGTGTGAAGGGGAAATCTTCTAAAAAAAAAAACAGTAATAGAGCGATCTCTGGTACAAACCATGGAAGAGGAAAAAATGTTAAGGCAGATTCAGAAAGAATTATTCCCAGATAGAGAAACCCAGACAAAAGAAACAGTGGCGATAATACATGAAGAAAAATCATTATATGAAAATACGGGTAAAACAAAACCAACTCACCCTTCAGATGTGGTACAAAATGTAGGGGAGTTGCGGGTAAGAGAAAATATAATTATAGAACGAACAGACTCAGAAAACGAATTAAGAGGGTATAAAGACGGAGAGAATCATAGTAGGCCAAGTAGCAGGAGCAGTAGAAGCTCAATTACCAGCAGGGGCTCGCGAAAAAGTTCTCAAATAGATATGACACAACAAATATTAAATTTCATGAAGGAAGAGAGAATAGCCAGAGAACGAAAAGAGAAGGAAGATAGAGAAGAAAGAGACAATATCAGAATAGCTAGAGAGAAACAGAAAGATGCTGATAGAATAGCCAGAGAACGAAACGAAGAGGCTGATAGAATAGCCAGAGAACGAAAGGAAGAGGCAGATAGAGAGGATAGAAGAGAACTAATGCAAATAATTGCACGAAAAAATTCCCAGGATCATCAGAAATTGTCTACAGTAGAGATAATGCAGGCAGCAGTAAACCTTCAACCAATGAAAGAAAATGAAGATGTAAATTTATACATATACAATTTTGAACAAAAGGCGGAATTAAGCGGATTGCCGAGAGAAAATTGGGTGACAAGAATACAGCCCCTCCTTAACTACAAAAAACAAATTGCATACAAAGCATTACCAGTGCACTACTCAAAAGATTTTGAAAGACTAAAACAAGCCATTTTTGAAAAGTTTAAACTCTCCCCCGAGCACTTTCAAAGGAGGTTTAGAAGCGAAAGAAAATGAGACAACGAAACTTATAAAAAATACGGGTACAAATTGAAAGATATATGTTTAAAATGGCCAGAGTTAGAAAACTATAGAATGTTAGAAGACCCAGAAGAAATAAAAGAAAAGATAAAGGAAATAGTTGATAAAACAGCGATGGAACAATTCTTAGAAAATAAGTATCCAAATATGAGAATGTACTTAAAAGAGAAAAACCCACAAAGAATAGAAGAAACGTCCGAATTAGCAGACAGGCACACTGAAATTAGGAGGGAGACATTCCCACCAAGAACAAGGCTAGGAGGTTGTGGTAGGGAAGAAAACCCTTACTCAGAAAATAAAAGTAATGCTAGACAAATAGGACAAAGACAAACAGAATCAGCGTGCTACCATTGTAACTCCGGCAGCCACTATAGCACCAATTGCCCAAATAAAGACGGTAGAAAATATGGCCAAAAACAGGAACAGTATGACGTTACCAGTTTTAGCTGTAATTAACGTGGACATTATGCCTCAGATTGCTGCAGCACGAACAAAAATCACGACAATAACTACAGAACAAGGGACGATGGGCCCAAGGGAAAATAGGAAAATCCAAGAAACGATCGATATCACAACGATCGATCCCGAGAGAATGGGAAAAAGTTTCAGACGTATAAGAGAACCGCATGGGTTAGAAGCCCGGAAAATATAAAAACTTGCGCACTTGCAAAATCACACAAAGTATGTGGCGAACTAAATGGTAAATCGCTAGAAACAGCTATCGATTCATGCAGCGACCAAACCTATGTACGGAAAGATTTAATAAAAATTGGACATAAACTATGAAAATAAAGTGGCAGCGCTATGCTACTACGGAGCAAACTATCAGATGTGATAGTTTCCGGGGATGACTCATCCGGAGCTGCAGCACCAAGAGTAGTGTCATCTGCAAATGCTACCAGTTCTTTTCAACTATCAGATGTGGACACCGACATAGTCTGAGAGTGACATTTGTGACACAATCCACAGCAAGAATCGGGAATTGGGGTGTTAAGAAGTCGGTAGAGGTCGCTCACATATATCAGGAAGAGGGTTGGCCTAAGAATAGAACCTTGGGGTACTCCATATTCAATTGGAACTTCCTTGTCTGTATCTTCCATGGCAATAGATCTGTCAGTAAGGTATGAATAGAACCAAGACAATGCTTTCCCACGCACACCATGATGAGAAAGTTTACCAATGAGGATCTTGTGTGTAAGGCTGTCAAAAGCTTTCTTTACATCAAGAAAAATGGCTGCAGGAATAAGATTAGAATCTAAAGATTGTCATATAAACTGGAGAAGTTTATTACAAGCATGTTCTGTAGAATACTTTGCGTGAAACCCAAACTGATGTTGATGGAAAAAAAAATTTGCTTTAAAAAATCTCACCAGACGTTTGAGCATTGGCCTTTCAAATATCTTAGAGAACACTGACAAAAGAGTGATCAGCCTATAGTTCCCAGGATCCTCATGGTCACTTCCTTTAAAGAGAGCTATCACACGCGACAATTTAAGACGTTGAGGAAATACTCCTAGCTGAAATGACCTATTAATCAAATGGCAAAGTGGGGTGATAATCGATGGAAGGATATGTTTGATTACTTTGGCAGAAATTTTGGCAAAACCTGTTGAAGAATTCTTTAAAGACACAACAATATTTGTAATTTCCTGCACCGTAATGTCCTCAAGAACCATTGATTTCAAGCATGGGGGCCTAGGAACTGCTTCCAAGTCTGTGACACCGAGCAGTGGGAAACGCTATTAGCAGTTGATTTCCCTATATCCGCAAAGAATTTGTTCATATGATGTCGTACTTGCCCTTTTTCTGTGATAAGTTGATCGTCTACCACAAGAGACTTAGGGAGACCTTCTAGTTTTTTGGATGGCCGACTAACTTCCTCAATCACGTCCCACGTCTTCTTTATATTTTTACCGCAATCATCAAATCTCTTTGTAAAATATACTGTTTTAGCTCTCCAAATAATTGATTTCAACATATTACGGTACAACTTAAATGCTTCTAATTTAGCATCACTTGGTCTGTTTTTGTATTCTTTCTAAAGGTTCTGCTTCCTTTTTATTGACTTGAGGACTCCCGATGTTAGCCAGGGAGCTATGGGTGTTGATCTTTTTGATCGAAGATTCCTTAAAGGAGCTTATGGACAATAAGCCAAGAATTTTTCTCAACAGTGTCATAAAACTGGCCAAATATATCGTTATAATTGCACAAATTAATATTTTCTGGTAATGAAAAGTCCCATGAAGATGTACTCAGATCTTATTTCAGTCTATCCAGCTCCACTGGTCAGCAACAGAATCTCGGTGTATCCTGGGGACTAATCTTTGTGGATTTTGGAGGATTGGAAACAAGGCTGCAACTGGCAAATGGTCGGAAGTATCAGAAAGCAGTACTTCATTCTTAATGGAGTGTAGTGATGAAAAAATGTTGTCAATTAATGTTGCTGTCTGGTTTGAAATCCTTATCGGTATGTTTATACAAGGAGCTAATCCATACGAAATTAGTAAAGACAAAAGATCAGAAACCTGTCTAGATGACGGTACCGCAAGGTCAAGGTTAAAGTCGCCTATCAATACAACTTCGGATTTTTCAGCAAAAATTTTTCCGAGAACATCTTCTAATGTTTCCATAAATTGAGTTATAGACCCACTTGGAGAACGATATACTTCACCTATTATTACCCTTTCCTTAGCGTTGATTTGGACTTCTATAAAAAGTGACTCAAATACCTTTTCATTATTTGTACATAAATCATGTCTTAGTACAGCCTGAAAATTATTTCGGATGTAAAATCCGAGTCCACTTTTTGGGCCGTCTTGCGGTTAAGAAATATCGACATATAACCGAGAATATCCCAAAAAACCTGATTTTTTTCGCTCAAAAATGTTTCACAGAGACCGGCAATTACAGGGCACGAATTCCTACATAATAATTGAATATCATCAAACGAGGAATTTAGGCCCTGAACGCTTAGATGCACAACCGAAAATGCATCACCCCACCGAGCTCCGGAGTCCTAAAATCTCAGCTCCTCCACAAACACACTATCAATAATATTCTCAAAATTTTCATATAAATTCATATTGGGGGCTTTACCAACCGGATTATTTATAATTTCATTAAAATTAACTCTCCCAAACTCATAATCATTTATTTTCCCTAGTGTTATGTTAGCGTTAATCCCCAACAGAGAATCATGACAAATGGAGACAAATGGAGTGACAGAAAGATTTAACGGAACCCTAATTAGTATGTTGAGACGTTTTGTAAGAGATGATGTAAACCAATGGGACAAAATGCTTCCTTATGCCCTTTTTACATAAAGAGAAACTCCACACCAAGCTACAGGATTCTCGCCATTTGAATTACTATATGGGACAAAACCGAGGGATCTTAAACGTTTTAAAGGAATCATGAGAGAATGAGGAGAAAAATGAAGAATCAGTGATAAACCACTTGCTATCACTATGAGAAAAACTGCATAAATACCACTAAATTGCCAAGCAAGCACAGGGGGAATATGCAGAAAAAACGAAAATATGGTACGACAAATCCGCCCGAATCTGCAGATTCGCGGAAGGGGATGAAGTCCTCATATTGCTACTGGACGGAAATAATAAATTGGAAGTAAGATGGAAAGGACCATTTAAGGTGAAAAAGACAATGAATGATGTAAATTATATGATAGAGTTAGACGGAGCAAGGAAAAAGGAACAAGTTTACCATGTGAATTTACTGAGGAAATTTAACAGGGAGAATGAAAAGGGAAGCCGCAAAGATCCCCAGAAGCACTGCCTCATGATTTCGAGCTCAGAAAATGACGATGAAAGTGCCCCTTTGGGTACAATAGACCTGGCGGAAACACATATAAATGCCATTGAAAGAGTTTCGTCAGAAACACATCTGAGCCGAGCTCAGAAAGACCAATTAAAAAATTTATTCACGGAATTTGCAGACGTATTAACAGACCGAATCGGAAAAACAAAAAATGTGGTACATAAAATACCAGTAAAAAACAACAAACCAATAAAACAATACCCGTACAGAATACCAGAAGCTAAAAGGAAAGAAATGAAAAAAGAAATATACCAAATGCTCGATTTAGGGGTTATAAAACCATCAAATTCAGAATATGCAGCGCCAGTCGTATTAGTCCCGAAGAAGAATGGCTCCATTCAGCTTTGCGTAGACTACTGAAAACTGAATAATATTTCCGAATCAGACGTGTACTCAATACCAAGAATGGAAGAAATTCTAGAGTCAGTTGGCTCCGTAAAATTTATATCATTTTTAGACTTGAGAAGGGGATTTTTGCAAGTAAACATGCACCCAGAAGATTCAGCAAAAACGGCTTTTATTACGCCTTTTGGGTTATACCAGTTTAGGTATATGCCTTTTGGACTAAAAGGGACACCAGCAAAATTCCAAAGACTAGTAGATTGTATCTTAAAATCCTTACCATATACAAAAGCCTACTTGGATGACATTATAGTATTTTGACATTATGACATTATCAAACTCGTTCAATGAACATATAACTCATATGCAACAAGTATTGACCAGGTTGGGGAGAGCAGGATTAACTCTGAATGTAGAAAAATGTAAACTGGTACAGTCAGAGACAGAATACCTGGGACAAAAAATAGGAAACTATATCATAACCCCATTAAGGGAAAAAACAGAAAAAATTAAAAGCGCAGCAGTCCCGAATACAAAGAAAAAAGTTCGGTAATTTTTGGGGTTGGCAGGATATTACCAAAAATTCATACCAAATTTTTCAACGATTGCTACACCTTTGACGGAGTTAACAAGGAAATGGGCCGTAGACCCCGTTAAATGGTCAGAAATTGAACAAAATGCATTTGATGCACTGAAAGATGATCTGTGTAGCGAAAGGATACTGAGAAATCCAGATTTTTCCTTACCATTTGTGCTACAAGCTGACAGTTCAGATTACGGATTAGGGGCAGTTTTATCTCAAATTTTGAAGATGGGAACATCCAATCATATTTATATCCATAAAATTGTCAAAAGCATAATTAAATTATAGCACGATTGAAAAAGAATGTCTTAAGATAATATACGCAGTCAAAAAACTTGACTATTATGTATATGGACGAAAATTTATAATAGTGACAGATCACAACCCCTTGTGATGGCCAAATATAATGAAGCCAGATAACCGACGATTGGCCTGACGGGCCCTGTGCTTACAAGAATACGATTTTGAAATAAAATCAAGACCTGGGACAGATAACGGGAACGCTGACGGGATGTTCCGATTGTGATAAAAATATATGCAAAAAGAAAACAAAAAAAAAATGTTGGATGGGCTGTGCCTTGATAATATAAATAATAGGGAGGAAAAAATGTTGGATGGGCTGTGCCTTGATGATGTAAATAATATAAAAAAAATGTTGGATGGGCTGTGCCTCGATAACATAAATATGATGGGGGAAAAAGAGGTCCAAGACCCATGGGGAATAAAACAAGATGATTACAAAATAGAGATGAATGACCTACAACGGGTTGGAAGAAAGTCGGGAGATATTGAATGTCAAATCGGATTGGAAAAACTTGGGAATGAATCTGAGATTAGTACTATCAACTCAAAAGATATGTCGATCCTTTATGAGGGGGAGGAATCCCTTGGGGAAGATCCCCTGCGGGAAGTCGCGAAAGATAAGCCTTTTCTTCAATGCACAACTGGCAGACAAGTTTTGATCCCTTTACCGAGGTTTTGCCTCTCTGATCTGGAGTCCTTGGGAGATACTCTCTCCCAGTCACTTCATACTTCACCCAAACCTTTGTCCAGTAACCCTAATCATAGCTGTTATTCTTCATGGGAATCGACAATTATTTCTGGAAAACCATATTGAGTATCTAAGTTTCATCTTCAATTAGCATCAACGCATATTCTGCATTTGACTATCCCAGGGAGGGAACCCAGAAAAAATGCGATTCATGGTTCGCTCAAAATTTTACTTCATTCCCTGTGCCCTTATCGTTTTCACAGGCCTTTGCATGTTCGGCCTTAGATTATTTGAAATTATGCCAAGGGGCAATTTACTTTTTTTTGAGATTTAGGGTTGTTTCCACAGATGGAAATTAAGAGGCTAGGGCAGCCAATTTTTCATGATGGCTGGCATCATCAAATGTGCCAGAAACTGATTCTCTGCTCCTCTCAAATGTAAATTCAGGAGAGCGAGAAAAATTGTGTTTTGATTGTGCTCTGTACGATGATTTTCTACGAATCTTGGGAACTTCAACTTTCAAAACCTAATGTGGATTCTATACCATCTAGACCATGGTGGTTCTACAGTAGAGATGTTTTGATGACGACCGATCCAGAGCCAAGCGGTTGAAGTAGTAGCACAGACACTGGTGGAAGAGAAAAGGCAAATGAATTTTGTAAAGTTGAAGTTATGTGTTTATGTTTGTAAGGGTGGACCAAGGTAGTGTGTGGGTGGTTATTTATCTTACGGGTGGAGGTGTTGGGGTTCTACCTCTGTTTCTTTTCTTTTCAGATGAATGACCTGTTTTCATTCCGTAATAATATTTGCTTAGATTTGCCTATAGTATAATTTTTAATGACAATTTAAAGTCTCGTTGCTAAGCTATAGTTGTTTTTCCATAAGTAAGCTTTGAACTAAATCCTTTTTTTGGATTTCCTGGTCTGAGTCATTTAAAGGTAAAGGGAAGAAAAAGTAGAATGGGTCTTAAATGGGGATTGAGAGGATTGGCTGGGCCAACTGAAGGTCCACCTCTATGAACAGTTGCTGTACAGAATATTATTTTTGAGTTAGTCTGCATTTAGACCCCGTTTCGGGAAGCATATTTTTTGGTTGTTATATGTGACCGTTTGGAAGAATACAAGTAAGGTATATTCTACAAACTGTGCACTAATTTTCCCGGAACCCAGGCAGGGTAGGAACAGAGTTACGAGATACCGTCATTATTATATTGACAGGGGGTTGGTTACCTCCAAGGAGAGAGTTAGAGATATTTAGTGGTAACCCAGGGCTGGTACAATTGGCCTTAGAAAGTTTGACCACTCGATCACGTTATCATACCCTGGGGCAGGGTATACTGTAAATAGGATATTTACAACCCCGATATTTGTAGCTTACCAGTATAACACTGGTGGAAGCGTTGATTGCCACTATAATATTGGTACCAGTGGTGGTTACTAGTATAACACTTAATTATAATTAAAAAAAAATGTATTTTGTTTAAGAAACTTAGAAACATGAACCTTCTGTGCGTTCTTAACTCTTATTTAAAAAAGAAACTCATTTTAGTTACCTAAAATAAAGAAGATAATGAGAACAAACCACAGGATTCAGTTCCTTTGGCTAGAATATGTTCTTTACATTAAAAGCTGATTGCAAGCAGGAAAGTTTAAGGTAGAGATTTAGGGGGGGGGCAGTTTTCTTAGTTCTGATAGTTATTTTTTCATGATGATCCCGCAAGTTTTTGGGGGTGATACGTAACACTGAACCTAATGAATTTCTTATATTTGGAATTACCCCCCCCCCCCACCAAGATTCGGGGAAACACTTTTCTTGGTTCTGAAGTGCTTTTAATTGGGTTTACTGGTCTACAATTTTCTTTGAAAAAAAGGTGCGGAAGGGGTGCTAGGTTGCCTATAATTTCTCTGGCGGCTTATAAAAGGCTCAAGAACTTTTAATTTCCGTTAGAATGAACCCTTTACAATTTTCTTGGACCATTAGTTGGATACAATTACCCTTGGGATAAAACAGCAGATAAAAACTTTTCTTTCGGCAAAAAATAGTTTTAAGGTAATGTGTAAAGGTGGAGGTTTTGAATATTTTGCGTTGAAAAAAAGTATGCGTAACAGTGCTAACTTCATGTCGTCAGCGAGTTGTGCTGTAGTGAGTTGCTAGTTGACAGATTTAATGACTAATGAATCGTCTGCATATTTTTAAGGTTCTGCATTGTTGTACCTTTAGTATATTTTACATAAATCTTCTGCTATTTTAAATTAGAGACCTAATCAGCAGAAATCAAAATAGCAGGGATTTTGAATGGTGGAGATGCTTCTTGGAGAAATTATCTGCAGATTATTTGGACGGCTGGTTGAATGAAAGTATTTCGAACGGTTCGAAACAAGCCCTTTTTCAATAATGATACTAAGAAAGGGTTTTCTTGAATCGGAGAGGGGAAATGCAGAAAAAAAGTCTTGTAGAACAATACCCCCCCCCCCCATTGAAGCTACTGGTATTGATACATGCTACCAAGCAATATTACACACTATATTTTGACATAGTTGTAAGGTAATTGTAAACCATATTGCAATTTTATGCAATTTGTGCCACGTGTAAATCATAAGGTTCAGATTTGATGTGTGATGTTAAGGTACAAAAAGGAGGAAAATTTGTAGCCTTCTGAAAGAAACTATGCAACCGTAAAAGAAATGGGGGATAAACCCCTCTTACTTTCACATTCAACTTGTTCAAGAGGACGAGAGCTGAAATTTCCACTTTCAATGTTTAAAAATACAAAAATTCACATTCTTTTTGAAACAGATAGTCACGGATACGTGTCTTTTTACAGCTTCTTTTTTCAAAGAAGATTGGAGAGCGGCCATAGAATATCAGGAGAACGTTCATTGGAACAGATATTCAAGATTCTATAGTAGTAGGGATGCATCTATTGATTCGAACGGGCACCTCTGCTGCCATCTATAACCAGTCTAACTGTACAAGATCAGGCGTCTCTTTCTAGGCCAAAAAAGATGTTTCTAAGTGTATTGAATCCGAACGGAAGTCCATATTTCTAGTAAATTGATTTATATAATCGACAATGATGAAAATCTGACGGGGAATTCTAATGTATCATGAAAGGAATTAATAAACAATATGGCTTCTCTACTTTAGTGTCAAAGATAAATTCTGGAATTAATATTCTTTCGAAGCCTTCATAACGCAACTTGGCATACATGATAGAATAACAACACTAGTATCAATCTTTGGAAACGGTTAACGGTGACAAGAAGATTTTGCGACAAAACTTGGCTTTACTTCACGGCTGTGTTCAGTATAATACACAATACCATTTGAACAGTGTTGTAAGGTCCCCTACCCCAACAACCAAGGGCCCTCCCCTCCTCCCAACTTCCCCCCCCCATTTTTTTAAATATTTGTTTTGCACGCTTGAGACGCAGAAGGGCCCTCCCCCCAAATTTTTGGGCCCCTTCCACATTTTTTTAATACTTTTTTTGCGTGCTTGAGACACAAAAATTAACAAAGAGAAAAGGTTTTTCAGCTAAAGCAGGGAAAGAGTTTAAAACTATTCCAACAACACACACGTGACATGAGAAGAAACCTAGCAAAGGAAGTAAGAAACAACAGACTTTCACACAAGTAAAATCATGAACCAGAATAAGTAAAAATATCAAATCATAAGTTTCAAACAACACGCACACGACATGAGAAGAATTATAGCACAGGAAGAAAGAAACAGCAGACATTTACACAAATAAAATCTTGAACCATCATAAATAAAAATACCAAATCATAAGTTTCAAACAACACACACACGACATGAGAAGAAACCTAGCAAAGGAAGCAAGAAACAACAGACTTTCACACAAGTAAAATCATGAACCAGCATAAGTAAAAATACCAAATCGTAAGTTTCCAACAACACACACACGACATGAGAAGAAACCTAGCAAAGGAAGCAAGAAACAGCAGACATTCACACAAATAAAATCTTGAACCATCATAAATAAAAATACCGAATCACAAGTTTAAAACAACACACACACGACCTGAGAAGAATTATAGCACAGGAAGCAAGAAACAGCAGACATTCACACAAATAAAATCTTGAACCATCATAAATAAAAATACCAAGCATAAGTTTCCAACAACACACACACGACATGAGAAGAAACCTAGCAAAGGAAGCAAGAAACAACAGACTTTCACACAAGTAAAATCATGAACCAGCATAAGTAAAAATACCAAATCATAAGTTTCCAACAACAAACACACGACATGAGAAGAAACCTAGCAAAGGAAGCAAGAAACAAAAGACTTTCACAAAAGTAAAATCATGAACCAGCATAAGTATCAATATCTAATCATAAGTTTCCAACAACACACAAACGACTTGAGAAGAAACATAGCACAGGAAGCAAGAAACAACAGATATTCACAAAAGTAAAATCGTGAACCATCATAAGTAAAAAATACCAAGCATAAGTTTCCAACAACACACACACGACAGGAGAAGAAACCTAGCAAAGGAAGCAAGAAACAACAGACTTTCACGCAAGTAAAATCATGAACCAGCACAAGTAAAAATACCAAATCATAAGTTTTCAACAACATACAGACGACATGAGAAGAAACAGAGCACAGAAAGCAAGAAACAACAAACATTCACACAAATGAAATCTTGAAAATCATAAGTAAAATACCAAATCATGTTTCCAACAACACACACACGATATATGAAGAAACCTAGCAAAGGAAGCAAGAAACAACAGACTTTCACGCAAGTAAAATCATGAACCAGCACAAGTAAAAATACCAAATCATAAGTTTTCAACAACATACAGACGACATGAGAAGAAACATAGCAAAGGACGCAAGAAACAGCAGACTTTCACACAAGTAAAATCATGATCCAGCATATTTAAAAATAACAAATCATAAGTTTCCAAAAATATACACACGGCATGAGAAGAAACATTGCACAGGAAGCAAGAAATGAAGAATTTCACACAAGTAAAAATCATGAACCAGCACAAGTAAAAAACCACATCATAAGTTTCCAAACAACACACACACGACATGAGAAGAAACATAGCACAGGAAGCAAGAAACAGCAGACTTTCAAACAAATAAAATCTTGAACATTCATAAATAAAAATACCAAATCCTAAGTTTCCAAAAACACACACACGACATGAGAAGAAACCTAGCACAGAAAGCAAGAAACAGCAGACTTTCAAACAAATAAAATCATGAACCAGCACAAGTAAAAATACCACATCATAAGTTGACCAAACAAAACACACACGACATGAGAAGAAACATGGCACAGGAAGCAAGAAATGAAGAATTTCACACAAGTAAAAATCATGAACCAGCACAAGTAAAAAACCACATCATAATTTTCCAAACAACACACACACGACATGAGAAGAAACATAGCACAGGAAGCAAGAAACAGCAGACTTTCAAACAAATCAAATCTTGAACCTTCATAAATAAAAATACCAAATCCTAAGTTTCCAAAAACACACACGCGACATGAGAAGAAACCTAGCAAAGGAAGCAAGAAACAGCAGATATTCACACAAATAAAATCTTGAACCAGCATAAGTAAAAATTCCAAATCATAAGTTTCCATCATCACACACATGATACGAGAAGAAACCTAGCAATGGACGTAAGAAACATCAGACTTTCACACAGGTAAAATCATGAACCAGCACAAGTAAAAATACCAAATCATAAGTTTCCAACAACATACACACGACATGAGAAGAAACATAGCAAAGGAAGCAAGAAACAACAGACTTTCACACAAGTAAAATCATTAACCAGCATAAGTAAAAATACCAAATCATAAGTTTCCAACAACACACAAACGACATGAGAAGAAACCCAGCAAAGGAAGCAAGAAACAACAGACATTCACACAAGTAAAATCTTGAACCATTTTAAGTAAAAACACCAAATCATAAGTTTCCAACAACACACACACGACATGAAAGAAACCTAGCAAAGTAAGTAAGAAACAAAAGACTTTCACATAAGTAAAATCATGAACCAGCACAAGTAAAAATACCAAATCATAAATTTCCAACAAGACACAGACGACATGAGAAGAAATTTAGCACAGGAAGCAAGAAACAACAAACATTCACACAAACAAAATCTTTATTACATGAACACATTACATGAGAAGAAACCTAGCAAAGGCTTTCGCAGGATGCAAGAAACACCAGACTTTCACATAAGTAAAATCATGAACCAGCATATATAAAAATAGCAAACCATAAAATTCCAAAAACATACACGCGACATGAGAAGAAACCTGGCACAGAAATTAAGGAACAGCAGTCTTTCCCACGAGTAAAATCATGAACCAGCATATTTAAAAATACCAAATCATAAGTTTCCAACAACACACAGACGACATGAGAATAAACCTAGCAAAGGAAGCAAGAAACAACAAACATTCACACAAACAAAATCTTGAACCATCATAAGTAAAAATACCAAATCATAAGTTTCCAACAACAAACATATTACGTGAGAAGAAACCTAGCAAAGGCTTTCGCAGGATGCAAGAAACACCAGACTTTCACATAAGTAAAATCATGAACCAGCATATTTAAAAATAGCAAACCATAAAATTCCAAAAACATACACGCGACATGAGAAGAAACCTGGCACAGAAATTAAGGAACAGCAGTCTTTCCCACGAGTAAAATCATGAACCAGCATATTTAAAAATACCAAATCATAAGTTTCCAACAACACACAGACGACATGAGAATAAACCTAGCAAATGAAGCAAGAAACAACAGACTTTCACACAAGCAAAATCATGAACCATCATAAATAAAAATACCAAATCATAAGTTTCAAACAACACACACATGACATGAGAAAAGCATAGCACAGGAAGCAAGAAACAACATACTTTCAAACAAGTCAAATCATGAACCAGCATAAGTAAAAATACCAAATCATAAGTTTCTAACAACACACACATGACATGAGAAGAAACAAGGCAAAGGGAGCAAGAATCAACAGACATTCACACAACTAAAATCATGAACCAGCATAAGTAAAAATACCAAATCATAAGTTGCCAACAACACACACACGACATGAGAAGAAACGTAGCAAAGGAAGCAAGAAACAACAGACTTTCACACAAGTAAAATCATGAACCAGCATAAGTAAAAATACCAAATCATAAGTTTACAACAAAACACAAACGACATGAGAAGAAACATAGCCCAGGAAGCAAGAAACAGCAGACTTTCACACAAGTAAAATCTTGAACCATCATAAATAAAAATATCAAATCATAAGTTTCCAAAAAACACACACGACATGAAAAGAAACCTAACACGGGAAGCAAGAAACAACAAACTTTCACAAAAGTAAAATCATGAACCAGCATAAGTAAAAATATCAAATCATAAGTTTCCAACAACACACACACGACATGAGAAGAAACCTAGCAAAGGAAGCAAGAAACAACAGACTTTCACACAAGTAAAATCATGAACCAGTACAAGTAAAAATACCAAATCATAAGTTTCCAACAACAAACACACGACATGAGAAGAAACCTAGTAAAGGAAGCAAGAAACAACAGACATTCACACAAGTAAAATCATAAGCCAGCATAAGTAAAAATACCATATCATAAGTTTCCAACAACACACACACGACATGAGAAGAAACCTAGAAGGGGAAGCAATAAACAATAGACTTTCACAAAAGTAAAACCATAAACCAAAATAAGTATAAATATCAAATCATAAGTTTCCAAAAACGCACACACGACAAGAGAAGAAACCTAACCCAGGAAGCAAGAAACAACAAACTTTCGAACAAGCAAAATCATGAACCAGCATAAGCAAAAATATCAAATCATAAGTTTTCAACAACTCACACGCGACTCGAGAAAAAACATAGCCCAGGAAGTAAGAAACAGCAGAGTTTCACACAAATAAAATCTTGAACCATCATAAATAAAAATATCAAATCATAAGTTTCCAAAAACACACACACGACAGGAAAAGAAACCTAACACGGGAAGCAAGAAACAACAAACTTTCACACAAGTAAAATCATGACCCAGTACAAGTAAAAATACCAAATCATAAGTTTCCAACAACACACACACGACATGAGAAGAAACCTAGTAAAGGAAGCAAGAAACAACAGATATTCACACAAGTAAAATCATAAGCCAGCATAAGTAAAAATACGAAATCATAAGTGTCCAACAACACACACACGACATGAGAAGAAACCTAGCAAGGGAAGCAAGAAACAATAGACTTTCACACAAGTAAAATCATGAACCAAAATAAATAAAAATATCAAATCATAAGTTTCCAAAAACGCACACACGACATGAAAAGAAACCTAACCCAGGAAGCAAGAAACAACAAACTTTCGAACAAGCAAAATCATGACCCAGCATAAGCAAAAATATCAAATCATAAGTTTCCAACAACTCACAAACGACTCGAGAAGAAACGTAGCAAAGGAAGCAAGAAACAACAGACTTTCACACAAGTAAAATGATGAACTAGCACAAGCAAAAATATCATGAACCAGAATAAGTAAAATATCAAATCATAAGTTTCAAACAACACGCACACGACATGAGAAGAATTATAGCACAGGAAGCAAGAAACAGCAGACATTTACACAAATAAAATCTTGAACCATCATAAATAAAAATACCAAATCATAAGTTTCCAACAACACACACACGACATAAGAAGAAACCTATTAAAGGAAGCAAGAAACAACAGACTTTCACACAAGTAAAATCACCAACCAGTATAAGTAAATATACCAAATCATAAGTTTCCAACAACACACACACGACATGAGAAGAAACCTAGCAAGGGAAGCAAGAAACAATAGACTTTCACACAAGTAAAATCATGAACCAGTATAAGTAACAATACCAAATCATAAGTTTCCAACAACACACACACACAACATGAGAAAAAACATAGTACAGGAAGCAAGAAACAGCAGACTTTCACACAAATAAAATCTTGAACCATCATAAATAAAAATACCAAATCATAAGTTTCCAAAAACACAAACATGACATGAGAAGAAACCTAGCACAGGAAGCAAGAAACAACAGACTTTCACACAAGTAAAATCACCAACCAGCATAAGTAACTATACCAAATCATAAGTTTCCAACAACACACACACGACATGAGAAGAAACCTAGCAAGGGAAGCAAGAAACAACAGACCTTCACACAAGTAAAATCATGAACCAGCACAAGTAAAAATACCACATCATAAGTTTCCAGCAACACACACATGACATTGGAAGAAACATAGCACATGAAGCAAGAAACGAAGACTTACACACAATTAAATGAATGAACCAGCATATTTAAAAATACCAAATCATAACTTTCCAACAGCAAACAGACAACATGAGAAGAAACCTAGCACAGAAAGCAAGAAACAGCAGACCATCACACCAATAAAATCTTGAACCATCATAAATAAAAATACCAAATCATAAGTTTCCAAAAACACAAACATGACATGAGAAGAAACCTAGCACAGGAAGCAAGAAACTACAGACTTTCACACAAGTAAAATCATGAACCAACATAAGTAACAATACCAAACCATAAGTTTCCATCAACACATACACAACATAAGAAGAAACCTAGCAAAGGAAGCAAGAAACAACAGAATTTCACACAAGTAAAATCATGAACCAGCACAAGTAAAAATACCACATCATAAGTTTCCAACAACACACACATGACATGGGAAGAAACATAACACAGAAAGCAAGAAACGAAGACTTTCACACAAGTAAATTACTGAACCAGTATATTTAAAAATACCAAATCATAAGTTCTCAACAGCACACAGACAACATGAGAAGAAACCTAGCACAGAAAGCAAGAATCAGCAGACTTTCACACAAATAAAATCTTAAAATACCATCATAAATAAAAATACCAAATCATAAGTTTCCAAAAACACAAACATGACATGAGAAGAAACCTAGCACAGGAAGCAAGAAACTACAGACTTTCACACAAGTAAAATCATGAACCAGCACAAGTAAAAATACCACATCATAAGTTTCCAACAACACACACACACGACATGAGAAAAAAATAGGACAGAAAGCAAGAAACGAAGACTTTCACACAAGTAAAATCATGAACCTGCATAAGTAAAATACCTATGCATGTGTCCATGCATAGGCCGTACGGAAATTAAGGTTGGAATTAACACTAACGTCATAAATAGACATTTGAGAATAACTGATTGGTGCACTTCTCCGGGGAAATTTGTCATTTTATAGTGTTGTAGCCTCTTTTAAATTATAAAAATATTTATATAATGCAATTAATAGTATTAAACTATAAGAAAAAAGTATCCCATTGCTAAAAATCGTTATAAATGGAACTGTTGATGATAATAGGTACAAAAACTAAATTAGCGGCATCATTTGTGTTGACTCTAAACATGAAACATTACTATTATTTAAAATGTTGACCAAAAACTATTAACAAATAACAACTTACATAGTGTTAGGAAAAAGGTCAAATCACCCAAAAAAAGAAGTGATCTGATGGTAATTAGTCTCAAGTTATGCAGTGGCAAATCAGCAATTTTAATTGAATTTAAAAATTCTTAACTCCGATTTTGTAACTTGTCATTTTTCCTGGTGATTCACTATGAAGCTTATTGTTGCATGTCCCCTAACGAAAGATCTCGATGCACCTGATCTTTGGCTAAGACATTTTTTTCATACCTTTCTTTTAACTGTTTAGATTCATTCATCCTCTTGACTAATTGTGCATGACGTTATAGATACCAAAAAAACATATATTGCAGCTTTTCCCATTTATAATGTTTCTACTTTAATGAAGTTGTTATATAGGTCAGTTGCAACCAGTCATAGTCCATTGCATATACCTAATAAATTAACTAAATTTAAATTAAATTTTAGTACAGAGTCAGTCTTCAGAGTACTAGTTATCCGATTCAGTCTTCAATTTTAATTCAGAGGGTGACAAATCCACAAATTTAACGGAATTAAGAAGTTATGCGATACTTCAATTCATCCTTCTTTCTTGCCCATCAGAGTTGCTATAATGACACGTTCATTTATTCCATCATCCGATTGAAGAGGCTTACGGAAGTTCCTGTCTTGGTAGGGTAAAACAAGCAGGAAAAAGCTTTTGGCTACAATTTAGGCTGATAAAGTGTATACAGCGTTTTGTCAATCATCCTGGCACTTATCTCATGTAGCTCAAACTTCTCCCTTGTAAAGTTTACGAAGTAGCTTTAGTTACTTCGACTTTTTTTCAGAACAAAGGTCTAAGAAGCGTGTTAATTTGTTGATGTTTTTCAAAAACCATCATTGTAATGTTCAGTAACTAATTTCTAGCTTCATAGCCACCATTTTTAAGAAACTCATTTTGCAAACTATCAGCACCTTGGACCCTATTATTTTCAATCCTTTTAGCAAAGTCTCTATTGTTTCCTTACATGGGAAATCTTCCTTTACATCCAAGGAGTACAAAACTTTTGCATTTTCTCTGTGTCTTTTCCTTTTTCTCTATCCCGGTTTAGGTCATTCTCAAAGTGTTCTGTCAATCTATCTTGAACACTTTTCTTATCGATAATTGTAACCCTACTCCAATTTGAACTAGGATAAGTGACGATTGACTGCTCCCTCTCAGTTTATTAACATTTCAGAATTACTATTTACTATTATGTCGTCTAGCTACATCTTCTAGATCCTCGGTAGTATTATCTATGGCCTCCCTCTATCTCTGGCCAATTTATTTTTGTTTCAGACTTTGACCACAAAAAGGACAAAGATTTTTATTACAAGTTGTGGCGTTTATTTGCATCTTTATTGTAACAACATCAATAAAATAGACTAAATTACTTTACTAGTAAATATTACATTTCGTCACATCAGGCTGGACAAGTGGTGTAGAAACCTGGCCATTGAATGTTCACCTTACCATGAGTCATGGGATGGTTCACCATACCCGACAAAGCTTTTATTCAACCTCTTAATCTTGTTAATGGATTTATATGGTCGCGGCTACTATATGCTTCATTATATTAAAAAAAATAGATTTCGGTTATGAAACTTATCAACATGAAGCTCCTGTGCACTCTACTTGCGTCCTGTCCGTTTATGTTCATTCTACGTTCTCTTATACTCTTATTAAAAAAAGAAACTCATTTTCTTTACATCCTAGCTAAAATAAAGAAGACAATGTGAACGAACCACAGGGTGCAGTTCCTTTGGCTAGAATTTTTTTATTTACATTAAAACCTGATTACAAACAGGAAAGTTTAAGGTATATATTTAGGGGGGGAGGATGAGTTTTCTTAGTTCTTATAGTTGTTTTTTCATTAAGATCCCTCAAGGTTTTGGGGGTGATTGGTAGAAATTGATAGGTAACATTGAACCTAATGAGTTTTTTATATTTGGGATTTCCCCCAACCCCCTCCCCCGGCCACATTTGCATATACCTAATAAATGAACTAAGTCTAAATTAAATTTTAGCTTAGTTATCAGAGTCAATCTTCAGTTTTAAGTAAGAGATGGCAAATCTACAAATTTAACGGAATTAAGAATTTATCCGATACTTCAATTCATCTTTCTTGTTTATCCATCAGAGACGCTCTGATGACAAGTTCATTTATTCCTTCATCTGATTGAAGAGGCTTACTGAAGTTCCTGTCTTGGTAGGGTAAAACGAGCAGGAAAAAGCCTTTGGCTATAATTTATGCTGGTAAAGTGTGTTCAGCGTTTTGTCACTCATCCTGGAACTTATAGGGATTGTCCGGAAAGTAATACTTCTAATTTTCTTTCACCACGACTATATTTCGGAGCGTGTGTACTCCGACTGGATTTGGTAGAGGGCTTTCCTAGCTAACAAATGAGCTGCTGGTTAGTTGTCTCCAAGCACCTGGAGAGTCGGGAGAGGCATTTTTGCGTGACGTGTTTTCTGTGAGTGGTACAAGGCAAAAATGCAGCGTTCGTTAGAGCAGAGGTCCGCGATTAAATTCTGTGTGAAACTTGGTAAATATGCAACAGAGACGTTTGATATGGTCAAGCCGGCTTACCCAGATGTCGTTTTAGCAAGAAGTGGTTTTTCGGTGGCAACAGCTCTTTTTGAAGGACTAGGAATAGGTCACCGATGAAGACCGTGCTGGAAGACGTGGAAGAGTAAAGTTTTGAACTCAGACCGTTGAATAAGTATTCGTTTGATTGCCAAAATGTTAAATTTACTAAAATCTGTCGTTCGTGACATTGTGACGGTCCATTTGAACATACGCAAGGTGTGTGCAAAGATGGTCCCAAAAGTGCTCACAGACGATCAGAAATTGCGGCGAATGGAAGTGTGCCAAGAAAATTTGAAACTTATGTGAAAATGACCCCAAATTTTTGCATAACGTGATCACAGATGACGAGTAATGGATCTTTGAGTATGATCCCGAGACAAAGAGGCAATCTTCCGAATGGTTCACGTTGACGTCTCCTCGCCCAAAAAAGCAAGAATGAGCAAATCCCATTTGAAAACGATGCTCATTGTCTTTTTTGACATCGAAGTCATCGTCCAACATGAATGTACTCCTTCTTGACAAACCGCCAACGCCAAGTTTTATGTGGAAGTGCTCAAAAGACTCAAACGAAGGGTCAATCGGGTCTGATAAGACATCGCAGCCGATTGGAAGTTACAACATGAAAACACCCCGGCTCTCACCACCTTTCTCGTGAATAGCTACCTGACCAAGGTCAGCATCCCAACTCTTCCGTAGCCAACCTACAGCATAGATGTCCCCCCGGGCTTTTTTTGTTTCCTCGCCTGAAAAGGCCGGTGAAAGGCCAGTATTTTGAGGTGACAGAGGGGATCCAAGCAGCGTGCACCACGGCTCTCAAGGCTAATCCGCAAAATGCATACCGTGACGCCTTCAATGCTTGGAAATCGTGCTGGCAGCACTGCATTGTTTCAGAAGGAGTTTATTTTGAAAGTTTTTAAAGAATTGTGACGATTGGCTCAATAAATGTTTTTAAATCGACTCTGTCCTATTACTTTTTGGACAAACCCTGGATCTCATGTAGCTCAGACTTCTCCCTTGTATAGTTCACGAAGAAACTTCAGTTACTTCTAATTTTTCCAGAACAAAGGTCAAAACAGCGTGTTTATTTTTTTTTTTTTTCAAAAACCATCTTTGTTATGTTGAGTAACTAATTTCTAGCCTCATAGCCACCATTTTTAAGAAACTGATTTACCAAACTATCAGTACCTTGGACTCCTTTATTTAATACTCTTGTTAGCACAGTCACTGTTTTTTTCCTCGGAAAAGAAATCTTCCTTTACGTACAAGCAGTACAAAATTTTTGCATTTTCTCTATGTCTATTCCTTTTTCTCTATCCCGGTTTAGGTCATTCTCAAAATGTTCTGTCAATCTATCTTGAACACTTTCTTATCGATAATTGTGACCCTAATCCTATTTTGAACTAGGACAAGGGATGATTGAGTGCTCCCACTCAGTTTATTAGCATGTCAGTATATTTTACTATTATGCCGTCTAGCTACATCTCCCAGATCCTCGTTGGTCTTTTTATGTTCTCCATCTATCTATGGCTAATTTATTTTTCTTTAAGATTTTGACCACAAAAGAGCAAAGATTTGTAAAACAAGTTGTGATGTTTATTTTCATCTTGATTGTAACAACGTCAATACAATAAACATAATTAAGTTCCTAGTAAATATTAAATTTCATCATGTCAGGTTGGCCAAGTTGTGTAGAAAACAGGCTAGGCAACGTTCACCGTACCATGAGTCTTGGGATCCTTCCCCACATCCAACAAAGTTTTTATTCAACCTCTTAATCTTGTTACGGGATTTATATGCTCGCGGCTAATCTATGCTTAATTATAATTAAAAAAAATTTATTTTGTTTAAAAAACTTAGAAACATGAACCTGAACTCTTGAACTCTTATTTAATGAGCTCTTATTTAAAAAAGAAACTCATTTTAGTTACCTTCTAGCTAAAATAAAGAAAAAAATGAGAACGAACCAGCTGGTTCAGTTCCTTTGGCTAGAATTTGTTCTTTACATTAAAACCTGATTGCAAGCCGGGAAATTTATGGTAGATATTTAGGGGAGGGGGGCAGTTTTCTTATTTCTGATAGTTATTTTTTCATGAAGATCCCTCAAGTTTTTGGGGGTGATAGGTAACACTGAACCTAATGAATTTATATTTTGATTTACCCCCCCCCCCCCACCCAAGATTCGGGGATACAGTTTTCTTGGTTCTGAAGTGCTTCTAATTGGGTTTAATGGACTAAAATTTCCTTTGGAAAAAAAGGTTGTGGAAGGGGGGCTATGTAGCCTACAATATTTCTGGCGACTTAAAAAATGCTCAAGAACTTTTAATTTCCGTTAGAATGAGCCCTCTCTAATTTTCTCGAACCATTGGTTCGATACAATTACCCTTTGGAAAAAACAGCAGATAAAAACGTTTCCGGGATCTTTCTTTTGACAAAAAATAGTTTTAAGGTAATGTCTTAAGATGGAGGTTTTGAATATTTTGCGATGAAAAAAAGTATGCGTTACAGTGCTAACTTCATCTCGTCAACGAGTTGTGCTGTAGTGCGTTGTTAGTTGACAGATTTAATGACCAATGTATCGTCAGTAGTGAGGCACCAGAAAGCACAGATGGGGCACCTCTGCTGCCATCTATAACCAGTCTAACTGTACAAGATCACGTGTCTCTTTCTAAGCCAGTCAGGGACTTAGAACATTGTGGGGAAAATGCACATGCGCAGGTACAATACAGGGGGGCAAGATTATTGTTGTACTAACTGTACAGGATCACTTGCCACTCTCTAGGAAATTGATTTACATAATCGACCATGACGGAAATCTGACGGGGAATTCTAATGTATAATGAGGGGAATTAAGAAACAATATGGCTTCTTTACTTTAGTATCAGAGATAAATTCTGGAATTAATATTCTTTCGAAGCCTTTATAGTGTAACTAGGACACTTAGATAATTTTCAGAAATTCAAACGAGATACAAGGAGATTGACTATATGTAACGCGCGAATTGTTTCCTGGGAATTTTAAATGTGAAAGTGCAAGGATGCCAAAACAAAGGAACATTCAGAAATTATTTTAGGGGATTATCTGGGCCCAACAGATTGAGACATTTTAGGTTATTATTTGGGCAGGAAAAAAGCTAGAATTTCCAGGTTTTGGTCGTTATAATACACAAGTTCCATTTGAACAGTGTTGTAAGGTCCCCTAACCCAGCCCAAGGGCCCCCTACCTCCAACTTTGTTGCCTCCCCATTTTTTATACTTTTTTTGTACGCTTGAGACACAGAAGGGAACCCCTCCCCCGACTTTTTTGCCCCCCCCCCCCCCATTTTTTATAATACTTTTTTTGAGTGCTTGAGACACAGAAGGTCTCCCCTCCCCCCAACTTTTTTGGACCCCCCCCCCACATTTTTTTAAAACTCTTTTTGCGCACTTGAGACACAGAAGGGCCCCCTTCCTCCCAACTTTTTGCCCCCCCCCATTTTTAATACTTTATTTTGCGCGCTTGAGACAAAGAAGGCCCCCCTCCCTCCAACTTTTTAAGTCCCCTCCCCCCACTTTTTTTAATATGGTATTTTTTCATATTTTTTTTTACTGGTATTAGAATGACATAAATCATACTTATAACATAAAAAAAATCACATTTACTATCATTCGATGTTTTATTTAATGTTGTTTTTTGTATGGATGTTTTATGTTTATGGATGTAAGGATTTTTATTGCTCGCCATACAAGCGGGCTATCATTCCATGTTTTATTTAATATTGTTTTTTTTTTGTATTGATGTTTTATGTTTATGGATGTAAAGATTTTTATTTCTCACCATGCAAGCGGGCTATCATTCCTGGCAGACATATTTTTTTTATGACTGATGTTTTATTTAATGTTTTTTTTTTCATGGATGTTTTATGTTTATGGATGGAGGGATTTTTATTGTTCATTATATTGGTGTTTTATTTTATGTTTATCCATACAAGCGGGCTATCATTCCAGGCAGACATATTTTTTGTATGACTGAAGTTTTATTTAAAGTTTTTTTGTATGGATGTTTTATGTTTATGGATGTAACGATTTTTATTGTTCGTTATATTGGTGTTTTATTTTATGTTTATCCATACAAGCGGGCTATCATTCCAGGCAGACATATTTTTGTATGACAGATGTTTTATTTAATGTTTTTTATGATATGGGTGATTTATATTTATGGATTTAAGGATTTTTATTGTGCATTATATTGCTGTTTTATCCATACAAGCAGGCTATCATTCCAAGAAGACACATAGACAAAGCATACAAGCGGGCTACCCTTCCAAGCGGACACATAGTCAATTTAATAGGATGTTTTATGTTTATTGATGTAAGAATTTATATCATTCATTATATTAGTGTTTTATTTAATGTTTTATTGGACATTACTATGTCAATTAAAGGAAACGGACAGGTGGGACATTGCTGTATCAATCTAAGGTAGAGGGCCTCGAGGACCCCATGTCCCCCCATACCAACACACCCTCCCCAAAAACCTCCACCCCTTACTCCCCAGCCCCTCCCTCCAGATCCTGACCTCCAATTTTTTTTACATGTCTAAAATTCAGCTCGCAACATGTTCCATCTACAAATTTGTTTCACGAGGAAAGAATAAAAAATCAATGTACAAAATTAACGAAGAAAAAAAAACATGCTATAAGTTTCACGAATAAAAAAAATTAGCTTGCAACAAGCTCCATGAACAAAACCAGTTTCATTTGGATAAAAATCAATGTATAAGTTTCACAAAGATAAAAATAAACATTTAACAAGGTTCATGAAGAAAAACCAGCATGCAACAAGTTACACATACCAAAAAATCAGTGCGCAACAAGTTCCATGGAAAAAATCTGCTTCAAAAGGAGAAAAATCAATGTGCCAGTTTCACGATGAGAAAAGTCAACATGCAACAAGTTTCACGAACAAAAAAATATGCAACAAGTTCTATGAACAAAGTCAGCAAAAGACAAGTTCCCTGAACAAAATCAGTTTAACGAGAAGAAAAATCATTGCACGAGTTACGCGAAGAGAAAAAAATCAACATGCAACAAGTTTTACGAACAAAAAACAGCTAGCGCACAAAAAACAAATCCACGATCAAGAAAATATGCATGCAGTATGTTCCATGAACAAAATTAGTTTAAAGAGGAGAAAAAAAATCAATGTACATGTTCCACGAAGAGAAATAATCAACCTAAAACAAGTTTCACGAATAAAAAAAGGGAAAGCAACAAGTTCAACGAACAAAAAAACAATCAGCACGCAACAACTTCCATTAATAAAATCAGTTCCACGAAGAGAAAAATCAATGTACAAGTTTCGAAAAGAGAATCAACAAAATCACACTGCAACACGTTTCACGAACAAAAGACCATCACTCAACAAGTTCCACGAGCATAAATCAGCGTGCAACAAGTTCCATGAACAAAACCAATTTTCTCAATGAGGAAAATCATTGTAGAAGTTTCAGAAAGAGAAAAATCAACGTTTAACATGGACCATGAACAAAGAAATATGCATGCAATAATTTCCATGAACAAAATTAGTTTCACTAGGTAGAAAAAAATCAATGTCTTGTTTCACGAAGAGAAAAAATAAACAGGAATAAAAATCAGCACGCAATAAGTTCCACGAAAAAATAAGTTTAACGGGGATAAAAATCATTATTTAAGTTTCACGAAGAGAAAAAAAAATCAGCATGCAAGAAGGTCCACAAACATAAATCAGCACGGTCAAGCTCCATGAACAAAATTGGCTTCAAGAGAAGAAAAAAATCAATCTGAAAGTTTCACGAAGAGTAAAATCAACATACAACAAGTTTCATGAACAAAAAACAAGCATGCAACAAGTTCCATGAACAAAAATCAGCACGCAATAAGCTCCTTGAACAAAATCAGTCTCACGAGGAGAAAAATCAGTGTGCAAGTTTCGAGGAGAGAAAAAAAGCAACATGCAACAAATTTCACGAGCAAAAAAAATCAGCACGCAACAAGTTCCAGAATCAGAAAAATATGCATGCAGTATGCTCAATGGACAAAATTAGTTTTAGGAGTAGAAAAAAATCAATGTATATGTTTCACGAAGATTAAAATTCAACATGCAACAAGTTTCACAAATAAAAAACAGCATGCAACAAGTTCCACGAACTTAAAAAAAAATCAGCACGATACAAGTTTCATTAACAAAATCAAGTTTCGCGAAGTGAAAAATCAATGTACAAGTTTCGCGAAGAGAAAGAAAAACAGGCTGCAACAAGTTTCACAAACAAAAAAATCATCCCTCAACAAGTTCCGCGAACATAAATCAGCATCCAACAAGTTCCATGAACAAAACTAGTTTTTTCAACTAGAAAAATCATTCCAGACGTTTCACAAAGAGAAAAATCAACATGTAACATGAATCAAGAGCATAGAATATGCATGCAATAAGTTCCATGAACCAACGTAGTTTCACTATGTTGAAAGAAAATCAAGTTTCTTGAAAAAAAACCATCATGCAACAAGTTCCATGAACAACAATCAGTATGCAACAAGTTTCCTTGAGCAAAATCAGTTTCAGGAGGAGAAAAATCAGTGTACAAGTTTCGCGAGGAGAAAAAAAATCAACATGCAACATGTTTCACGAACAAAAAAAAAACAGTCAGCACACAAAAATATCCATGATCAAAAAAATATGCAAGCAGTATGTTCCATGAACAAAAATAGTTTCAGGAGGAGAAAAAAAATCAATGTACATGTTTCACGAAGAGAAAAAATCAACCTGCAACAAGTTTTACGAATAAAAAAACCAGCAAGCAACAAGTTCCACGAACAAAAAAAAACAATCAGCACGCAACAACTTCCATTAACAAAATCAGTTTCTCGAAGACAAAAATCAATGTACAAGTTTCGAGAAGAGAATAAACAAAATCACACTGCAACACGTTTCACGAACAAAAGATCATTACTCAAAAAGTTCCACGAACATAAACCAGCGTACAAAAAGTTCCATGAACAAAACCAGTTTTCTCAATGAGGAAAATCATTGTAGAAGTGTCACGATGAAAAAAAATCAATATTCAACATGAATCACAAACAAAGAAATACGAATGCAATAAGTTCCATGAACAAAATTAGTTTCACTAGGTAGAAAAAAAATCAATATACTTGTTTCACGAAGAGAAAAAGCAAACATGCAACAAGTTTCAGGAATAAAAAATCAGCACGCAACAAGTTCCACGAACAAAATCAGTTTAACGGGGAGAAAAATCATTGTTAAGTTCCGCAAAGAAAAAAAATCAGCATGCAATAAGTTTCACGAAGAAAAATCAGCACTCAACAGGTTCCACAAACATAAATCAGCACGGTCAAGTTCCACGAACAAAATTGGCTTCAAGAGAAGAAAAACAAACAATGTGCAAGTTTCACGAAGAGAAAAATCAACATGCAACAAGTTTCATGAACAAAAAACCATCATGCAACAAGTTCTATGAACAACAATGAGCACACGACAAGTTCCTTGAACAAAATCAGTTTCACGAGGAGAAAAATCAGTCTACAAGTTTCGCAAAGAGACAAAAAGCAACATGCAAGATGTTTCACGAACAAAAAAAAATCAGCAAGCGACAAGTTGCAGAATCAGAAAAATATACATGCAGCATGTTCCATGGACAAAATTAGTTTTAGGAGGAGAAAAAAAAACAATGTACATGTTTTACGAAGAGAAAAAATCAACGTGCAACAAGTTCCACGAATAAAAAACAGCATGCAACAAGTTCCACGAACTAAAAAAACAATCAGCACGCAACAAGTTCCATTAACAAAATCAGTTTCACCAGGTGAAAAATCAATTTACAAGTATCGCGAAGAGAAAAAAAACAAGCTGCAACAAGTTTCACAAACAAAGGAAATTCATCACTCAACAGGGTCCACAAACATAAATCAGCATGTAACAAGTTCCATGAACAAAACCAGTTTTATCAATGAGAAAAATCATTGTCGATGTTTCACGAAGAGAAAAATCAACACGTAACATGAATCACGAGCATAGAATATGCATGCAATAAGTTCCATGAACAAAATTAGTTTCATTATGTTGAAAAAAAAATCAGGTTTCATGAACAAAAAACCATCATGCAACAAGTTCCATGAACAACAATCAGCACGCAACAAGTTTCCTTGAACAAAATCAGTTTCACGAGAAGAAAAATCAGTGTACGAGTTTCGCGAAGAGATAAAAAGTCAACATGCAACAAGTTTCACAAACAAAAAAACAGTCAGCACACAAAAAATCCACGATCAAAAAAATATGCATGCAGTATGTTTTACGAACAAATTTAGTTTCAGGAGGAGAAAAAAAATCAATGTACATGTTTCATGAAGAGAAAAAATTAACCCGCAACAAGTTTCACGAATAAAAAAAGCAAGCGACAGATTTCAACAACTAAAAAAAACAATCAGCACGCAACAACTTCCATTAACAAAATCAGCTTCTCGAAGAGAAAAATCAATGTACAAGTTTCGAGAAGAGAATAAACAAAATCACACTGCAACACGTTTCACGAACAAAAGATCATAATGTAGCGATAAACTTTTATGGCTGTCCTAATTGCGGTAGTAATTGTGGTCATAAAGATTGACCGCATCAAATGTAGTTTTATGCTTTAAAGCTATGAACTTACACTTATAAGTTCTCCGATAGCGCCACTTCTAGCGCTAAAGACAGTGCCATATGTAATATTATGATTAAAAGCGGTGTGCCGATCGCGCCACTCGCGGAAAGCGAGAAAATAAAATATGTAATTGTATAAATGTAACCTCCTTTCCTTGGGTTATCTCGAAATCAATTACCTGTTATAGTATGTAGAAATCAGATCCCTGGGAGTGCTACCTTGGAAGTATGCGAACTAATTATCTGTCGTTCGACTAGATACAGACATATAAAATAAAATAAACACAAATAGAAAGGCAATAGATTTATTGTGACTTACAATTTAGGTGTACAACAGTGCTCACTTTAATTGACGACAAATAGAAGCAGAGATAATAATAATGACTGAATTGCAATGCCTGAACGCCGAGATAATTCTGAACCTAATAATGTTCCAAAAAGCACTTTTACCACCCTATCAAACATAGTTTTTTGTCCTGTGCTCTAAGAGCTGACTCACAATTGGCCCAAATCCTGAGGCAGGCCAAACTCCTCGTCCAATAATTTGTTTTAAATATTTCTGATGATTCAAACGTTCACACCGCTCTTATAATTTAAACTTCCTGAGAAACATTGTATCTATCATTTTTCTTATTAGCAAGGATCTTAGCAAAATTCAAAACCGTCTAGCGTCATTTTGACTGAAGCTAAAATGCAATTTCTCTTTTTGCTGATTAAGAATTTAGGCTCTTGGGAACAGTATTTAAACTCAATTAGGGGACGTTTAATTTTTGTCGGAATTATCTTTAGAAAGAGGAATTTTATTTTTTGTACTTTAAATATATCACATTTTACTCACGGTACTTATTACCCTTCCAATTATTTAATGACGTCGCGTCATTAGGACTCGCTTGCCCTTGGGTTTTTGAAATATTCGCTGTTTATTTACTATTTGTCCTACGTAATTTTAATTGAAATTGTATTATTTTATACTTTTATATAAGCTTAATCAGGAGTGCTAAAAATTTTCTCTACTACCTTTCTTATTTTATTATACATCCCTATCTAAAATTCATCTATCAGACTAAGATTATTCATGGTTCTAGCCTAGCTACTATACTAAAGATTTTTTTTTTACATCTATCACTGATTACTTTTACATTAGAGGTTGGGGCTATTCTACCTTTACATAAGATTTTTTTTGAGAATTCACCTTTTACAAGTATTTTTTTTTGATTTTGCTGACTATAGGGCACACTGCTTTCTATCTACGCTAAATTAAATGTATAGTACAACAACGCTACACATAACTCTATCTGAACATCTAACACTACATATAAGAACGATTTAAAACACACAATATTGGGTTTACCACGTTCAATAGTAAGTATTAGGACACTTTCACTGGGGATGTTTACTATGTAATATTAATGATAGAATATTGGAATTTTGGAGTTATCAAAGTTTTTAAGAAGCAACATATTTAAATTCATACCTATTTCATCACCTTCGAGTCTCTTTAGCGTACTCAATCCTCCTGTTGTAAATTATTGTCCTTCACACTTTTCGTCTTGGCAAAATTTTTAAAGCACTTACGATATGGTTTCTTCATGGAACAGTTCAAGCATGATTGTCTTCACACGACAAGCTTCCCCTAATTGTCAAACGTGAAATAATACTTCCAACTACAGGTGTGGGAATATGCTATCAGAGTTCATTCTCACTTGCTTTTTGATAGTTCAAAGGGTGCCTTATCATTAAGGGTTTGAACACTGGGAATGCGTTCATTTTCCTCTCAGCATATCCTTTTTGGGATATTTTAAAGCACATAGAGAATGTATTTCTCGTATAAAACTATTCATTCGTGCACTTAGGGATCAAAGTTCTCTTATAAAATTGTTCGTGCCTGGCTTACGTCTATTAACTTTTGTGGTAATTCCTTGGTTAATCACAGGGAAATTGATGTTTGGATTTGGAATAGGTCGACATCAAACTATAGTGACTCCTTCAACATACTGTCTTAAACTTGTGGGAGGGGTATATTGTCACTGAGGGGTTAGTCACTGGGGTTAATTTATGTTTCCGTAATTCAGTGGCTGGTTTCCAGGTCCATTTGTCAGAAATTATCTCTTAACATTTATAGGATAAAAGAAATATGAACTTTTCACATAGAGGGGCTAGGATGGATTCCGAGAGCTGGTCGAAAGGGATTCAACGCGTGAGTCTGTGACAGATAAATAATTTTTGGGGTCATCAAATATCACAACTATACGGTCATATGGTATATGGGTCCATAATGATTATGAAAGGCGATATTAATGTACTTATATCTTGTACTGGTCGATGGGGTTCTCAGGATTTATGTGATTATATAGTTCGATAATTCAGTGGATACTGAGATTCAAATATAATGTTACCTGATACATAATATGGTTCATGGTCGAGGAAACAACGATCAAAAGGTAACTTTAATTTTCGCAGACGAAGCTGGGATGAAAATTGCCTGGAGTCTATAGTGAGTACTCTTCGTTGGTTGAGGTATGATGAAAATAGATGCTACTAGGTTGTATCTGCACTGGACAACTCATTGTAATGATCGATATCCAATATGTCAATCCACTTCCTGTAATAAAAATAACGAGGCAGAATCACACGTTCTTTAAAAGCAAGTAGTCTTAATACATAATAAACAAAAAATGACATTGTTGCTGTAAATAAGGTCTCTTTTTATTTTCGTTAGTATACTTAAATACACACACTTCTCTTTAATTTCCTTCAGCACTTATTTAATACTACGTTAAATTTAAAATAACCATTTAACATAATTTACGCTACATCGTTTAGTTTGAGGTCTCAATTTACAACATTTTTCATGCCTGCATTGTTCACGCACGTCCGTGCTGCTTAAGAAACGCATGTTGGAGCGTCGTAACCGCGCGGTTTTACGTAAGCGACACTACAATGAGGGAACAATACATAGCAAGGACGAGTGGAGACCTCTATACCCACTCGTTTTCTAATGTCTTCCATTTTTCTTGGCTTAGACGTTCTCTTGGGGTTCCGGGTTTAACCTCTGCATTTCAACTGTTTTCCCATGTTCTTCTCTTGGTTTTTGCCTTCTTAGTCTCAGGATTTTTCCATAATTAAAAGTCAATAGGGTTCTTATGGTCAGGGAAGTCACGAATACGAAACATACGGTCAGTAGTATGTTCCACCAGAAATTGGTTGAGAACAATCCGTATCTATTATCCACATACGTTAATCTCTGGTCTTCATTCGTAAATAGGGGGATCTGGGAGTCTATTGCTTCTCTTATTATTGTAAGTTTTAGTGTCCCTTTATTCTTTTCCATTTTGGACAATATCGAGGTTTTCATTTCCTCGTTTTCTATATTGGGAATAGTGTACGACAGGTTAATTGCCTTGAAATTGATTATTTTGGGACTTATTATCTTTTTATAAGGAAAGAAAAACGAGCAAAAATGGGATTTTTATAGGCCAAATGAAAATACTGAAAAAACAAAGCGAATATTTCGAGAGGAGAAACGCCTCTCTTCTTCAGCGCGAAACGAAACGATGTATCCAAGGAAGGTGCCGAAGAGAAAAAAACAACAACAAAAAACAAACGCGGAAAGTCAATGTGAAAAGAACCAAAAAACCAAAGAAAAAACCAAAAACTTAAAAGATGAATAAAATTCAATAAAAGCCAAAAATTAAAAGAATTAAAAGCAAATACCTAACAACCATAAAAGCGAGTTATTCGCCAATATCCGCGATTTGCACAAAATCAAAAAAAAATATGAACTGCCATCGACGGATACTAGCGAACAACTGACCAAGAAAAGGAAACAATTCATTCACTCAAAAAACAAAACGAACCAGCAATTAAATAAGTTGGAGAACTATGTCATTTGATTTCGGATTTTAATTAATGCATTTCTTGCAGATACCCTTTGAGACGTAAGGGGTTTTTCACGTGTTTGATAAGATGACTGGGAAAGTGGTTCAAGGTTTATTTCAGGGATTACTAAAGTATCGGTTTCTCTTTTGAGAAAACCGAAATATGACTCGTTTATTCTTAAGTCACCGGAATCTCTGTTTAAAGCTAGAACTAAATATTGGTATTTATAAATTTCAACAGCTTCTCTGTAGTGCTGGACAATACCTTGGTCATGCGAAATAAGACTAGCTTGGTTAAACAAAATAGTATGGTCTGGTTTTTCAAAAATGTGCTCTGCAAGGGCAGAGTAAGGAAAAAACCAGAAAATTTTGACTCTGCCCTTGCAGAGCACATTTTTGAAAACCAGACCATACTATTTTGTTTAATCAAGCTAGTCTTATTTCGCATGGCAAAGGTATTGTCCAGCACTACAGAGAAGTTGTTGAAATTTATAAATACCAACATTTAGGTCTAGCTTTAAACAGAGATTCCGGTGATTTAAGACTGAACGAGTCATATTTCGGTTTTCTGAAAAGAGAAGCCGATACTTTAGTAATCCCTGAAATAAACCTTGAACCACTTTCCCAGTCATCTAAAAAAACACGTGAACAACCCCTTAGGTCTCACAGGGTGTCTGCAAGAAATGCATTAATTAAAATCCGAAATCAAATGACATAGTTCTCCAACTTATTTAATTGGTGGTTCGTTTTGTTTTTTGAGTGAATGAATTGTTTCCTTTTCTTGGTCAGTTGTTCGCTAGTATCCGTCGATGGCAGTTCATATTTTTTTTTTGATTTTGTGCAAATCGCGGATATTGGCGAATAACTCGCTTTTATGGTTGTTAGGTATTTGGTTTTAATTCTTTTAATTTTTGGCTTTTATTGAATTTTATTCATCTTTTAAGTTTTTGGTTTTTTCTTTGGTTTTTTGGTTCTTTTCACATTGACTTTCCGCGTTTGTTTTTTGTTGCTGTTTTTTCTCTTCGGCAGTTTCCTTGGATACATCGTTTCGTTTCACGCTGAAGAAGAGAGGCGTTTGTCCTCTCGAAATATTCGCTTTGTTTTTTCAGTATTTTTATTTGGCCTATAAAAACCCCATTTTTGCTCGTTTTTCTTTCTTTATGTGATATCAGGCCAATGTGGTTTAAGAAATTATCTATTATCTTTGTGCTCGTGGTAATTAACGGCGTTCGAACAGATGACTCTTTAGTAACAAGTCGACATCCTTGTTTTATGGTTATCGTACCCACATTTTGTAACAGTAATTCTGTTTTGTAACTTGGGTCTATTTTTTCTGTATTATTATAACAAGACAAAGTTCCAACAGTTTCTCTTGGAACAGGAAATAACCAAACATCATTTCTAAGGTGTATGAATATTTCTCGCTTAGTACTTCCTATCACGGCATCTTTCAGTTGGACTGGATACATCGTACTGGAATGGTACGGGTAGGCTTTTTATATTAAAGAAAATTATTCGAATTAATTATATGCAATGTGACTTTTTTATTAGAGTTTGTTTTCGAGAACTGATATATGTTGAACAGATGGTATCAGACGGTTTTGATTCATGCGAAGCCTTGATATATGTTGAACAAAATTTTTCTACAGGATTTTTAAAAGTTTTTAAATTACTATTCCTTTATGACATCTATCCCTTAAAATCTCTTAATCCTATACTGATTAAGTGTAATTCCATCTATCGGGTTTTTTAACCGTTCTACCCGATTGTGTCGTTACTTTCTCCTCGACTTCTTGCGGTTTTTTCTTTTTTGGTTTTTCTAGCGAAATAAGATCAAACTTTTTGTATTGTTTTTTCAAAAATTCTTGCCCTTTTAATTTTGTCTCTTTCGCGTGCGCAGCTGCTGAAGTCGGTTTTGATTTTCCTATTCCTTTAATTACCATATGGTCTGATTCACCGCCAGATTCTTCGGAACTGGTTTTTTGAGGTATCACCTGCCCTTAATTCGTAGATTTCTACTCCTCTGGAAGTAGAAGGTTTATTCTCTAAGTCCTCGCTTTGAGTTTTCAACTCGGGAGATTTGAAAGACTCTTGAGAGCTTCAAGAGGAATCAAAAGTTTTGCGGGGTTCCTCCACTGCTTAAATGCCATGTCTTCAGGGGGATGGGGCATTCTTTGCACTAGTGTTTCCCTCCATGAAGTCCACTGTTTAGGCTTGACCTTGGACACAGTTATATCATGATATTGTCCTTGCTGGTCATCCTTGGGAGTTTTATTCTCGGGCAATGTACTTTGACTCTTTTTTATGGGGAAATTTATTAAATCCATAGCTTCTCGCAGATTTGTTTTAGTTGAATCTTTGGGAGGAGTTTTCTTTACAGTAATGCCCGGAGTTTCTACAGCATTGTTCAATTCTTCCTGCAATGACAGGGGCCTTTCTATTGGTGTTGCAGGGGAAACCATGTCGTCTGGAAATTTTTGGGGGACAAGGGGTCGAAATTCTATCAGGGAGAAATTGGTTTTTCGGAGATATCGTATAATCTAGTTCTTCTGCGCTCTCCGATGATGAACTTTTTGGATCTTTTGGCGTTTTCATTCTTACTGGTATTAGGGATTTTTTCTTGGGAATAACTAGATTTTCCTTAGCTAAAAATTCTTCAAAGTTTTCCTCATCGCTCTCATCCTCGAAATAGTTTTGCTTGAAATTAAAGGGTTTTAGCTCTGCCAATCTTGACTTAGGGGGCTCATTTTCTGCATCTGACGAATCAGTAGAGGAGGGACATGACACCCATCTCTCTGGAAATTCGGCTCTTTTTATTCGGCTAACATGCGCCTTGTAAGTTCTTCCACTATCGGGGTTCTCCATTTTAAAAGTATAATCAATATCGTACTTTTTTACTATTCTGTACGATCCAGAATATTTGTTGGAAAGTTTCTTGCCTTCCGCTTTTGCCTCGTTCTTTAGGTAAACGCAATCTCCTATTTTAAAATCTATGCTCCCCTTGACTTTGGGTTGGTTTCTTAGTTCTTGGTTTATTTTACATTTTTCCAACTCTTGCCTAACTATTTTATAAGTTTTCCTCATCCTATTTATGAATTCTTGTTTGTAATCCTCCGAGTTATTGTGATATTGCCGGGATTCAATAATCTCATCATACGGGATTCTAAAATCACTACCAAAAAGTAAGTAAAATGGATTGTCTTTGGTTATTTCTGAAAAAGCAGTGTTGATTACGTTAGTTAAATGAGGTAAGAATTGATCCCAATCGTTCCTGTTGTCTTTTGTATAAATTCTTAATACATTAGAAAATATTTTATGCCTATTTTCTATTTTACCATTATCTTGTGGGTGATATGGGGAAGTCACCATTTTCTCTATGTTAAGAAAACTCATTAAGTCTTTGTTACTTTTGAAACAGAATTGCTTCCGTTGTCGCTTAAAACCTTATTTGGAATGCCAAATTTTAAAAATAATTTCGATAACGCCTTACTTGTGGCGTAAGCGCCTTGATTTTTTAATGCTTTTGCAAAAGTAAAACCAAAAAATGGTCTATAATTGAAAGAATACAAGTATGGCCTCTGTTGGAAACAGGCAGTCCTCCACTGGTTCCATATAAATCAAATGAGACAATATCGAAGGGGAATATCATTACCGGGACTCTTCCCATTGGAGGGTTAGGATAGGCTTGGGGGTTTTTTCTTAAGTTACACGCTTTGCATGTACTTACAAATTCTTTAAGTTTTGTTATTCCTGACGGCACATAAAAATATTGTTTTAATTTATGGAAAGTTTTCGTTAATCCTAAGTGTCCACCTATATCTGAATGAAAATATTCAAATGCAGGTGTTATTAAGTTTTGGGGTAATACAGGTATTATTGATGTTTGGTTTCTATTTGTCTCAGCGGTCACGATTCTACATAGTATTTCTTCATCAAGATCATAGTAAAATTATCTATCTCTTTTCTAAGAGTTTTGAATTTATCTGGTAACGCATCATCATTCACAAAATGATTAATAAGTGCTGAACACATTTCGTCCTTTTTTTGCTTTCTTTTTAGATTTTCTAAAGACAGGGTACAATAGTTAACCTTATTTTCTTTTACTGTGTCTTTGACTTTGTTTTTCTTGTATTTATGTTTACTCTTAGCATTGATAGTGTTAACTTCATTTTCCTCAGCTTCCGACGGAATGTTATCTGGGTATCTACTCAAAAATTCACAAGCTGCGTTTTGTTTACCCTTTAAATATTCAAATTTGTAATCTAGATCTTGGATTTTCATAATCCATCTAGCTAGAATTCCCGTGGGGTTTTTAAATGTGCGCAGGTACTGCAAGCTTTTATGGTCTGATCGTAGTATAAATTTTCTACAAATTAAATAGTGTCTAAATTTGTCCAAGTGGTGGATTATAGATAATAATTCTAAGTTTTAGGCGGAATAACTACTTTCGCCTTTTGATAAAGTTCTACTCGAATAGCATATAACTTTTTCGATTTTTTTTTATTAGAAGGTCCTTGTAAAGGATCAGGGCTTCCTATGGGAATTATTTGAGAAAGAATAGCCCCAATGCCTTTTGAACTAGCATCGGTTGTGACCACAAATTGTCCGTTTTCAAAATTAGGTAGTGATAATATAGGTTCAGAAGTGAGTGCCTTTTTGAGACGGTCTAGGGAAGTTTGAGCTTCCTGGGACCAGGTAACATTTTGTATGTTTTCTTTAGTTAATTCCGTGAGGGCTTTCGCAATTTGGGCGTAATTGCGCACGAATTTCCTAAAGTAGCCAGTAAGACCTAAAATTCCTCTTGATTATTTCATAGTTCTTGGGGGTTTGAGGTTTTCAACACATTTTATTTTGTCAGGGTCTGGAGATATCTCTCCTTGCGTGACCACTACTCCTAAAAATTTAATTTTTGGTTGAAATAAATTTACTTTCTCAGGCCGGCATTTTAAATTGCCCTGTCTGAACTTCTCGAACACCTTAGCTAATGTTGCTAAGTGTTGTTCAGCGTTTTCTCCCACGCATATGACATCATCAACAAAATGAATGATATTCTTTAATCCTCTTAACAGGTGTAACAAGGGTCTACATAGCGCGCTTGAACTTGTTTTAAGTCCAAAAGGTAATCTTAAGTATTCAAATGAACCACATTCAGCCGTAGAAAACGCAGTTTTATAGACATCTTTTTCGGCTATTCTCACTTGGCGGTAGCCTTGGGCAAGGTCCAAAGAAGTAAAAATTTTGTTTTTGCTTGAAATAGAGTCAAGAATTTCATCTATTCTCGGTAAAGGAAATTTATCACTGATTACTTGTTTGTTAAGGGCTCTATAGTCTACTACAAGTCTAAGGTCACCATTCTTCTTTGGTACCAAGATCACTGGTGCACTATACGGACTTATACTGGGGCGTAAAATTTCATTTTTTTCTAATTCATGGATTTTATTTTTTAACCACTCTTTGTGCTTATACGGCACACGATATGGCTGTTTTGCTACAGGATTACCAGTCGTTAAAATTGAATGTTCGTAAAATGGTATCAGTCCAATGTCATCTTCAGATGCGGAAAATACGTCTTTAAAATTCCATAATAATTCGCATAATTTTTTCTTAAGTTCGAAATCCGTAATATGATCCATATTAAATTTGTTTAAGAATTGCGATTCAGTTAGAGGGTACTTATTATTTGAGATTTTAATGCCGTTAACTATTTTTCTTTTGGAATTTTCCCACCTATCTAAATCATTCTCCGAAAAAACTTGGATTTGAACTAAACATGTCCCCTTTTTTATTGTAATTGTATCATTTTCGTGCTTATTAGTTACCCAAATAAAACCTTCTCCTTTGTCCTAAGATATAATCTGTTCTTCGCATAACAGATTTTCGGGAATTTCATTTGATGGGGTCGCAAACCATATTTCAGGTTTGCTATCCACTGGTTCCATCATCTGTGATATTTGAATTCTTTGCATCGTTTTGGGAGGGACTTTTGTTTTCCTTATCGCGAATTCGTAATATTTTTCTTTGTTTTCGTTGTCTATTAAATTTAGACTGGCGCTATCCGTCAATAGCATTGGCTGTGCCTGAACTGCATTGGGGTTCACTACTTTTTTCCATAATTCTACTATTTTCTTGATTTCGTTTGACCTGTACTGTCGCATATCTCCTATTTTTATTTTCACAAATTCAATCCACTTATTATTTAAATTTACTTCATCTCTACGATGTCTCTCAGAATAATTGATCAAATTTCTGGTTATGTCATGTCCTCCTTGCGAGACATGAGGTTCAAAAGATTGTGACATTATACCGTCAGAAATTTTATTTATTGTTACGTTGTTTTCGTAACCTCTGTTACGATTTCTTAAGGTAGAAATTCCTTCCCCTACCTTTGCCGGGTAGAGAAGCCTTTCGTTCGCTACATCTAATAGTACTCTATTAGACCTTAAAAATTTGTGCCGATAATGGCTTCGTACGGAAGGTTATCGCATATTAGAAAATTTGTCGGAAAAATTCTATTATCCCTTTTTACGTTTAGGCGAATTGAACCTCTTGCATCCAATTTATGCCCTGTCACGCTAGTTAGACTGGGATTATTAAAATTTCTTTGTTGCCTAGTATGCGGAGGCAAAATATTAAATACGCATGAACTTATGATATTAACCGTGGCATCACTGTCAATTAAAGCCTTAAAGTAAACGTTTGCTACACAAAAACTATTAAATATAGGTAACTTGTTATTACTATCACTACAGGACGTTACTATTAATTGTTTTGGACCTATTAAATATTCTGGGCGCCCTCTGGGTCCAACTTATATTTCTGAGGGGCCTGAAACGTTTCCCTGAGGATCTATTTCCTGCGTCGGTGCCTGCAATAGATATTCGGATATGTTCGTGGAATCTCTAGCTGTGGCAGCGCCGGCTGCTGGCGCTGACTGCCAATGCCTCCGGCTTGAAAATTTTTCATTTCCCGTCAGCCAATTAACTATTTGCCGTCGGCTTGATAAATTTGTATTACCCGTCGGCAAATATTCGGGATTTCTATATACCATTCTCGCATTATATTGGCTTTGGCGAGTATTTGGGTTTTCAAATCGGTAATTAATTTGTCTATTGGCGGGAGGATTGTACAAACTTGGTTGGTACGCGTTGTAAGGTACTGATTGCCGCAATCTTCCCTGGCTATAGCCTAGTGTACCACTGGCACTAAAATTTGTTCTTCCGAACAAATGATTGCCATAATTTTGCGTACTGACGACAGCAATTCTTTTTGCGCGATTGGGGACATAACGGCATTCCCTCGCGATGTGCCCAGGTCGATTACAAATGTAGCATCTTATTATTGCAGGGTTATTTTCATAACTAAATTCTTTGATAGGCTGAAAACGTACTGTTTTTCGCCTAGCGGGTTCTTGCGTTTTATTTCTTTGTGGCACTGGGGAGTTATCCCTTGAAAAGAAATTGGGAGACGCCTTATCGTTTATGAAGGTCAGGCTTACGTTCGATTCGCCTAGGCTATTTATTTTTGCTTTACTGTGACTAGCCACCATCGTATCAACTTCGATCAATCGCTCTACCTCCTGAACTGCAAGATCCAATGTCTGAATGTTTTTAGATATTACCATTCTATATAGTTTTGGGGGTAGCCCTTGCAAAAAGATATTTAGTATGACTTTTCATACAGTTGTCCTGAACCTCTTCCGTATTTTGCCTCTACTGAAATGCGTATATTATCAAGATATTCTCTTATATTTTGTGAATGGTCAAAGCACACCATTCCGTGTTTTAATTTATTTGTGGAACTGGTTTCGATGTATCTATCTTTAAATGCCGTTAACACTTTGTCCACCGTATTTATTGGCAAGTTGGCGTCATCACCTATAGTACGTTCAATCTGCTTTAGAAAGGTTAAGGCCTGGCCTTTTAATCGTAATAGAAGCATGTCGACTAACGTTTCTAGCTCTGTTTTTGTTAATTCTACAAACTGGGCCAATTGGATATTAAATTCGTCGATATCTGATTGTCCATTGCACTGCGGGATAGACTTTGCTATTTCTATATTTTTTGCGACCAACTTTTGTGCCATTAATAAATCGCTTAATTCTTTTGACATTTTTTTTTGCGTTCGAATAACTCAAAATAAATTTATTATTTTACTTAACCTATTTTGAGGGAGGCTATTATCTCCTATGAGATATTCTAAAGGGTTTTCCTGTAATAGCTTAGCGGTTATAGGCCTAATCACTTTTCTTATATTTCTGTATCTTCCCAATGCTTAAATTTAAGGTACAAAGTTTATAGCCTAATTAGTTCGCATGATTTTCTCCAATTTTCGACCGTGCCATTTTTAGCGATAAACTTTTATGGCTGTCCTAATTGCGGTAGTAATTGTGGTCATAAAGATTGACCGCGTCAAATGTAGTTTTATGCTTTAAAGCTTTGAACTTACACCTTATAAATTTTCCGATAGCGCCACTTCTAGCGCTAAAGACAGTGCCATATGTAATATTATGATTAAAAGCAGTGTACCGATCGCACCACTCGCGGAAAGCGAGAAAATAAAATATGTAATTGTATAAATGTAACCTCCTTTCCTTGGGTTATCTCGAAATCAATTACCTGTTATAGTATGTAGAAATCAGATCCCTGGGAGCGCTACCTTGGAAGTATGCGAACTAATTATCTGTCGTACGACTAGATACAGACATATAAAATAAAATAAACACAAATAGAAAGGCAATAGATTTATTGTGACTTACATTTTAGGTGTACAACAATGCTCACCTCAATTGATGACAAATAGGACCAGAGATAATAATAATGACTGAATTGCAATGCCTGAACGCCGAGATAATTCTGAACCTAATAATCTTCCAAAAAGCACTTTTACCACCCTATCAAACATAGTTTTTTGTCCTGCGCTCTAAGAGCTGACTCACAATTGGCCCAAGTCCTGAGGCGGGCCAAACTCCTCGTCCAATAACTTGTTTTAAATATTTCTGATGGTTCAAACGTTCACACCGCTCTTATAATTTAAACTTCCCGAGAAACATTGTATCTATCATTTTTCTTATTAGCAAGGATCTTAGCGAAATTCAAAACCGTCTAGCGTCATTTTGACTGAAGCTAAAATACAATTTCTCTTTTTTTCTGATTAAGAATTTAGGCTCTTGGGAACGGTATTTGAACTCAATTAGGGGATGTTTAATTTTTGTTGGAATTATCTTTAGAAAAAGGAATTTTATTTTTTGTATTTTAAATATATCACATTTTACTCACGGTACAATAACTCAACAAGTTCCACGAACATAAATAAGCGTGCAACAAGTTCCATGAACAAAACCAGTTTCTCAATGAGGAAAATCATTGTAGAAGTTTTACGATGAGAAAAATCAACATTTAACGTGGATCACGAACAAAGAAATACGCATGCAATAAGTTCCATGAACAAAATTAATTTCACTAGGTAGAAAAAAATCAATGTACTTTTTTCACGAAGAGAAAAAATAAACATGCAACAAGTCTCAGGAATAAAAAATTAGCACGCAACAAGTTCCACGAACAAAATCAGTTTAACGGGGAGAAAGTCATTGTTTAAGTTTCGCAAAGAGAAAAAAACAGCATGCAACAAGTTTCACGAAGAAAAATCAGCACTCAACAAGTTCAAAAAACATAAATCAGAACGGTCAAGTTCCACGAACAAAATTGGCTTCAAGAGAAGAAAAAAAACAATGTGCAAGTTTCACGAAGAGAAAAATCAAAATGCAACAAGTTTCATGAACAAAAAACCATTATGCAACAAGTTCCATGAACAACAATCAGCACGCAACAAGTTTCTTGAACAAAATCAGTTTCACAAGAAGAAAAATCAGTGTGCAAGTTTCACAAAGATTGTTTTTTTGTTCCTGGAACTTATTACTTGCTATTTTTTTATTCGTGAAACTTGTTGTAGGTTGATTTTTTCTCTTTTTGAAACATGTAAAGTGATTTTTTTTCGCCTCCTGAAACTAATTTTTTTTTCATGGAACATACTGCATGCATATTTTTTTGATCGTGGTTTTTTTTTGTGCTGACTGTTTTTTTGTTCGTGAAACTTGTTGCATGTTGATTTTTTTTCTCTTCGCGAAACTCGTACACTGATTTTTCTCCTCGTGAAACTGATTTTGTTTAAGGAACTTGTCTCGTGCTGATTTTTTTCATAGAACTTGTTGCATATTTTTTTTGTTCGTGAAACTTGTTGCATGTTGACTTTTCTCATCGTGAAACTTGCACATTTATTTTTCTCCTCTTGAAGCTGATTTTCTCCTTGGAAGTTGTTGCGTGCTGATTTTTTTGTATGTTTAACTTGTTGCATGCTGGTTTTTCTTCATGAACCTTGTTACATGTTGATTTTTATCTTTGTGAAACTTATACATTGATTTTTATCCACATGAAACTGGTTTTGATCATTGAACTTGTTGCCTGCTAATTTTTTTTTTATTCGTGAAACTTATTGCATGTTTTTTTTTTCTTCGTGAATTTTGTACAATAATTTTTTATTTTTTCCTTGTGAAACCTATTTGTAGATGGAACATGTTGAGTGCTGATTTTTAGGCATGTAAAAAAAAATTTGAAAAAAATTGGAGGTCGGGCTCTGGAGGGAGGGGTCAGAGAATGGGGGGGGGGGAGGAGAGGAGGTTTTGGGGGAGGGGGTTGTTGGGGGACATGGGGTCCTTGAGGCCCTCTACCTTAGATTGATACAGTAATGTCGCGCCTGTCCACTTCCTTTAATTGACACAGTAATGTCCCACCTGCCCTCTACCTATCATTGACATAGTAATGTCCAATAAAACATTAAATAAAACACTAATATATTGAACCCTAAAAATCCATAAAAATAAAACATCCAAACAATAAAACATCAAATAAAACACCAATATAATGAACAATAAAAACCCTTACATCCATAAACATAAAACACCCATACAAAATGATTGACTCCATACATCCATACAATAAACATCAAATAAAACACCAATGTAATGAATAATATAAATCCTTACATCCATAAACATAAAACATCCTATTAGATTGGCTATTTGTCCGCTTGGAAAGATAGCCCGCTTGTATGGATTGTCTATGTGTCTGCTTGGAATGATAGTCTGCTTGTATAGATAAAACAGCAATATAATGAACAATAAAAATCCTTACATCCATAAACATAAAACAACCATATCATAAAAATCATTAAATAAAACATCAGTCATGCAAAAAATATGTCTGCCTGGAATGATAGCCCACTTGTATGGATAAACATAAATTAAAACATCAATATAATGAACAATAAAAATGCATAATGCAGCTCTTGAAGGTCAGCTAGATATATTTCAGCTGCTAATTTCAGAGGGTTATACAATAGGTGCCATGGATGTTTGGAATCAAACACCTCTGCATAAGGCAGCTGCTTCTGGCAAGACAGATGTTTGCAAGCTGCTTGTTTCAAAAGGTGCTACAATAGATACCATAGACGATATGGCAAGAACGCCTTTACAAGAGACTATTGAGAAAAAACACCTAGACGACTGTCAGCTACTGATTTCAAAGGGCGCCAAAATACATTCCATTGGTCATGATGCAAGAACCACTCTTCATCATGCAGCTGAGAGTGGAGATGTAGCTTTGTGTAAAATGGTGATTTCAAAGGGTTCTACAGTAGATGTCAGTGACGAACTAGGCAATACGCCTTTGGTTTTAGCTATTCACTTGGGACACCTAGATGTATGTCAGCTGCTGATAACAAAGGGTGCTACTTTGAATGCTCAAGGTCGTTTACAAAGATCAGCATTACATCGAGCTGTACCGCTATGTAGAAAGGTATATATATGTCATTTACTCATTCTACATGGCACTGCATTAGAGACTTTAGATTATTGTAAAAACACCCCTTTACGTTTAGCTGCGCGAGGTGGTAACATTGATCTTTGCATACTACTAGTATCAAAGGGAGCAAATATAAATTGTATTAACAGTTTTAAGGAAACACCGTTAAGGCTAGCTTCGCGTAAAATTTTTCATGCTAGCCTAGTAAAATATGTTCTAGAAATGAACGAAAATTTACTTCCAATGACAACAAGGGATGTGGAACAGGGATACGTTCAAATGTTTGAAAAATTAGTTTATAACGAAAATAAAGAGATTACAAAAACTAGCAAGTGGTTTTATAGACTAAACAGCCTGGCGTATGAAGATTCTTTAACGCTTTTAACACTTTGCCGGGACGTAATAAATAAAAAAGCCAATTATAATCAATTATATAATAATGCTAAAAGCTCAATATTCCTCTTAATTTAAAAAAATACATAACTTACAAGCGATGGCACTAGTTTTAGGATATTTGACAAGAGTAAGAGTCCGTACAATGCTTCCAATCATATTTGGGTACCCTTACATTATGTTGTCTTTTTTCTAACTATTTTATTTGTCTTAGATGAGAGTTTTCTTATATTTTGGAAAAGCAGGGCCTATACCCATAAAACACTAAATAATACAGTTTATGTATGCATTCAAGTTTCTTTTAGATCTTTCCTTATGACATCCTTCCACATCATTTGGGAACCACCAACTTTTAGTTTGGCCAACAGGGATAATCCTTAGACATGTATTATTTGTCATTCATGGAATGCGTTTTAGCCATGTCAACCGTTTTCTCATTATATCCCTAGAAAGCAGGATCAGATCAGATTGTTTGGACAGCTTACCTTTCGAAATATGGTCATTCAACAAGACATCCAAACAATTCGCAGAAAATTTCTCTAAAAAGCATCTCCATCTTTCGAAGTACCTGCCATTCTGGTTTCTGGTGGTTAGGTTTCTAATTTCAGTCAGCAAATGATTTATGTAAAATTTACTAAAGGTACAATAATGCTGAATCTGAACAAGATGCACACAATTCATTAATCATTACAACTGTCAACTAACAACTCATTACAGCACCAAGCCACACGAGGTCAGCATTGTTACGCTTGCTTTTCTTTCATCACAATCTATTCAAAACCTCCCTCTTTACACAGTACCTTGAAATTATTTTTTGCCAGAAGAATAATCATGGCTACGTGTTTATTTTTTTGTTTTTTCCCAGGGGTAATTGTATCAGTGAGTACCAGAAAACTATTTTTGGTGGTTAGGTCTCTAATTTCAGTCAGCATACAATTTATGTATAATAAACTAAATGTACAATTATGCAGAATCTGAAAAATATGGAGACGATTCATTTGTCTTTAAATCTGTCAACTAACAACTCACTACAGCACCAAGCCACATGAGGTCAGTACTGTTACACATGCTTTTCTTTTATCCCAATCTAATAAAAGGGCCCGTGAGGCCTTTCCATTGTACTTCGGATTGGCTGGCCCCTGTGATTACACCAACTGGGGGTAACTCAACATTGTGATTTTTGGTACCGGGGACTATTTTTGCGCAGACCCCTGTTCACACAATGAAAAGTATTTTCTTTATGGCCCCTTTTATGTTTCAAGCATTTTGCAGTTAAAAAGAAAAAGCATACAGTTTGATATTGATACGACAATAATGGGGACATGTAAAATTGATCATTGGGCCCTTTTGAAAAAATTAATTTCTGTATAAAGTTATATGTTTGAAATGCTATTGAAGAATTCTGCCTAAAATCCCAAACATACGACAGAGTTGAGCGTATGCTCTAAAGAAAATGGTTCTGGAATTTTCTCCAAAACATCTCTCAATTAAACATATTTTGTTTTTCTTAGTTTTATGTTAAAGCAAATGATGGTATTAACGACCAATCGCCATAATTAAATTGCCTTAACTGATTGAATTCCTGATGTAATTTGTTTTTGAAAATACCCTGTAATTATTAAATACTGACTTTTAAGTAGAACTAGGATTCGAATCAAATTACTGAAATTTAAATTAAGCCACAGAGGCTATGCCCTTGGTTACCACATATTTCATCAAGTCAATTGCGTTGGCAACATATCAATCTAAAAATTTCTTCACTACTTTTAAGCTTCTTGGAATATTCAAATATTCAAATTGGCGTAGCCTTTTACTAGCCGACACCAACTGATCAACGATTTAGTCAAATTACAATAACTTTTTAGCCTGATTACTGAATATTTATGTTATTCTCTGCGGATGTAGATGCAGTACCATGTAATTAATGTTGCCCATGAATTGCTGCTCTTTGAATATGTTGTCTCATCATATAATTTTTTGCCTCTATTTACCTGACTGAACATGGAAATCCATATTGTTTTCAAACCTTGATAAAAAAAACGATAAGGATTTACTAGGATTTAATTTTAGGATTAATTTTAGGATTTAATTTTACTTTCATATTCAACTTGTTCAAGAGCCCTAGAGCCGAAATTTCTGCTTTAATGTTTAAAAATACAAAAATTTACATCCTTTTTGAAATATATACTCATGGAAGTGTGTCTTTTTACAGCTACTTTTATCAAAGAAGTTTGGACAGTGGCTATAGAATATCAGGAGAGCGTTCATTCGAACAAATATTTAAGATTCTACGGTCCTTTCAAAGTGTCAGCACAAGCATTCAGAGCAAACAGTCTGATCCTATCTTCTTTGACTTGCTGCTTGCTTAAGTTGCTTTATAAACTTTGTTCATATATATTAGTAGACATACAATAATAAGAAAATTCAAAATTCTTATAAAATCAGTTATTTTAAAGGTTAATTTATCATAATTGGTGCAATGTAAAGATCCCGTAATAAAGGACTTAGATTCTCCATTTACTTGGTTATCAATTTATATAAAACGTTAAATAGAGGTAGCTTATTTTAATTTAGGTGTATATCCCATTTAGCTAGAGGTATCTACGGCAGCTATAGTAGACCACAACGTCCTACAACCATGGACCTAAGTCCATAATTCACTAATTGATGGGCACAGGACTTTCCCTTCTGTTTTACGAAAACAGTGGAGCGTATAGCTTCGACAAAAGTACCAGTTCGCTATATACTAAAATCGAAAATGCTTTCAGTAAAGGACTATTCAAATGTAAGAGTAAAGACGGAAGGGGTAAGCTGGTAATACTCGTCCTCTTATAAAGGTTGATTTTGTTATTTTTAAGTTATGATATTTGCTTTCTTTTGGAAAGGGATATTTTTTATTAATTTTCATTTATATAGCCCCACAATCCCTTATAGGCAATGCTGTAGGAAATGCTGCAAAAAGAAAATCAATATTCAGGTCTTTTAGAGCTAAGAAATTAATTCCACACACCAATATAGTGTTCAAGGCTGGTTCAGTATTTATTGATTACTACCACAGTTTATATAATTAGATAATTCAACAGATAATTCTATAAACTACCACAGATAATTCTATAAACTGTGATTACTACATACTGTTTGAAGACCAATGTTATCTCATAGAATTGATTTTCTTTCAGCTAGAAAGGCAAAATATCATACTCTGTGGCGGATACACATTTGTAGTAGAATTTATAAATCATGGAACCTACCGCATAAAGTTTATAAGGCACCTTAAATAAGCAGCAATTCAAACAAGAGTAGTATGTTAACTTATACTTTGCTTGCCTTATGTTCCATCCTGTTTTATTTGCGGCCTTTACGTTCCTTCCGGTTTTTCTTAATGAACCTTATACTTTGCTTACGCCCCCGTACCAACAGATTGTGTGTGTACTTCAATAATTGAACAGTTGTGTGTGTACTTTCAGTAATGGGTTACCAGGGTCATTTGCCTATTACAATGAGCTCTACATGGCTTGGCAGACATGTTTTTTTTTATTATGACATTGATTTTTTGTGTGTCAGTCGATTAGAGAAAGTTGGTGGCTAGTCCAATATAATAACTTGATTGGTCGGTTTTCTAAAAAAAAAAAAACTTGTCATGCTACAATGTACTTAATTTAAAAAAAACCCGATATAATGTCCCCACACTGCATTCCAATTTTCATTATGCATTAAGACATTGTTTATAGTACACCATATATTTTTAACTTTTGAAAACAATGGATTTGTCTATTTTCAATGTGAGTACACTTTTCATTCTTTTATTTCCCAAAAAAAAAAGAAAAACGTTTTACTAGTAAATTCAAATTTCAGAGGGACAGCCCCAAAACAGTTCTTTATCATTCAGAAATAAAGCTTTTTCCTAACATGATGTATTTTTCTGCTTTGAATGAAAAGCTTGCGTGTTACAAAGAGTGTGAGAGTTTTTTTTTTTGGGGGGGGGGGGTTAAATTTCACAGGCTCTTGCTATAAACGGGGTTTGTCTAATTCCGATGTCACGGCGGATGACTTTGGGAAAAAATTAGTGTGGGAGGGGGGGCCTAGATGCCCTCCATTTTTTTTTTGGATTACTTAAAAAGGACATTAGAACTTTTAATTTCCGTTCGAATGGGGCTCCAGATAGGAGCTTTTAACTTCTATAGTAGGGTTCTCTGATGATGTGATTTTCATTAAAGTTCTATGAGTTTTAGAGGGTGTTTTCCCCCTTTTTCGAAAACAAGGCAAATTTTTCTCAGGCGCATAACTTTTGACCGCTATAGCTAAACTTGATGAAACTGATATATTTGAAATCATAAGGATTCGCTCTTTACGCTAAAGTTTTTTATTGTTTGAAAAAAAAAGTTGTGAGACAAGGTCAAACTTTAGCGTAAAGAGCGATGCGATGAGGAGGGGGACAGTCCCCTTCATATAGGGAATAATTTCTGTTCGTTTTAATGTCGCTCCTTACTTTCAGTTTAAAAAAAAAAACTTTTTTTATTTAATTTCTGATCGTTTTTTAGTTAATGTAGCTTTTATTTGCACAGAAATTTTACTTTTCTTTTCCTAAATGGATGTCTTTACAAACTAACTTCTATATTCCTGTATTTTTCTTCTGGCAAAAAAATACAAAGTTGCAGATTTTTGCAGATATGAGCTTGAAAGCTATGTAATAGAGTTTTCTGATACGCTGAATCCGACGGTGTGATTTTCATTAAAATTCATTCACTTGTAGGGGGTGTTTCCCCCCTCTTAAAAAAAAAAGAAAGACTCAAGTAAGGTTTTGTAAAATTTCGTGGCAAACCCAGTTTTTGTCGAATTAAGATTCAATTGCTCAAAAAAGTAATTGAAAACCCCTGATTTTGAAATCAAGATGTTTTTTACACTACTTTAAATGTCTAACATAACTGAATTATTTTCCAAACCCAAAATGCGTTTTTTTTTTGCTAGATGCTAAATTTTGCCTTTTTTTAAAGGAAGAAGATACGTGCTATAATGCCCCTCTGGAAAAGAAAGCAAGATATAGCGAACCTGCACTAATGCAAGCCACAAGGGCATCTATTATCAAATTCGCTGGAAGAACTACACATGACCTGGACCAACCAATAGCCGCGAATCTTTTAATGGCAGGGTCCTCTGACCCCAGTGTTAGCTCCATGCCAACTGGAAGGAAGATGAAAAGGGAATGGACTGCTTCATATAATGCCTCAGCTCAGCCTACTGAAGATTGTGAGCTTGACCCCCTTCAAGTTTTGCCAAGGAGTTCAGATATAGAAGCCCAGTCAGAATTTGTAAGTATATTTATAATTTTTTCTATCCCTATTTTCAAAAATAAGGTAAATTTTCTCAGGCGCATAGCTTTTGATGAGTAAAACTTAAAATTTTTTTCTAAAAACTATTTCATTTTCTTTCATTAACCAAATTAGTGATATATAAAGGAAAGCTTATAACACTATCACGCATTTCTATAAAAAAAAAAAAAAAAAAAAAAAAAAAAAAAAAAAAAAAAAAAAAAAAAAAAAACCACCCTACCTTGTAACTTCTAACCAAGACGCATTCTAATGCAATAATTCCAATATTCCTTTTAAAAACAAAAACTATCTATTCACTGTTTCTCAAACTGTCATATATTTTGTACTAAACAGTCACGCATATCCGGGCTCTTATCAAATTATTCCCATCGCTATAGTCTGAATTTTAATCCGCTTAGTGAGGTTCTTGAAACAGGATATGTATTTGCGATAAGAAGGGTCTTTTTAATAATCTCCGATTATGTCTTTCACATGCGAAGAAAACATTATTTTGCATGAACTCATTTTCAAGCAATTATTTTCGTTTGAAAAAAGATGCATTTGAGAAAAGAATTTGAGACTGTTCTATTTGAACAGTGTTGTGAAGTCCGATACCCCCCAACTCGAAAGGGTATCGATCCTCCTACCTCGAAGGAAGCTCCTGGTTCCCAAGGGTCCTCCCCGGGAGGGGTTTGGGGGGGGGAGGGGGGCTCTAAAAAGGACCATCCAACATTTTAATTGACAAAGTTTATTAACTATAAAAAAATTATTATTTTACATAAAAAAAAAAACTTTTTTTTTCTACAGATGAAAAATATAGCACCACCAGCGACACCATTGAGTGATGAAGTGAAACACTTAGGTGTTTTCGAGAAAGAATTTGAGGCTGTTCTATTTGAACAGTGTTGTGAAGTCCGATACCCCCAACTCGAAAGGGTATCTATCCTCCTACCTCGAAGGAAATCTCGGTTCCCAAGGGTCCTCCCCGGGAGGGGGGGGGGGGGGTAACTTTTTATTAAAAAAAAAAAATTGTTTGATAAAAAAAGAAAAGTGTGTTATAATTGTGATAAAACTTTCGTCAAAAAAAAACTTAATCCATTCATTTTCTAGTTTCAGGGAGAAGCTGTGAAAACTTCTGCCTTCCCTGGTCCAGGACTTCAAAGTATTATGGGTAATTGCCCCCTGTCGCCAGATGTTAGTGAAGGTACGTTATTTGATATCCCCCTGGATTTTCAATTTACAGCTGAAGAAATGGACAGTCTTATTCAAATTGTTGGCCCTAATTCTTCCGGGGACATTTTTAATGAGAACTTTACAATTAGTGAATTGAGTCCTGAACAAACAGGGTCAGGACATGAAAATAGTGCAATGTCCCCGGAATTGCCTGATTTTTATCTGTTAGAATCTGCTCTAAGCCATTTGCAAACATACAGGGTAGATTTTAGCCTTCCCGAGGAAAACGCTGGCATTATTTTAACTGACCCCGTGAAAGTTCTCCATAGCTATATCGACAGAATTCGAGCGCAAATTGAGATTCAGATCCAGAATTGGGGAGGTCGAGGGGGAATTAAAGCATCGGTGAATCAAAAAGTTTATTTACAAAAGGGGACATCTGGGGACATTTTTTATTTTCATTTTTCGACAGGCAACCAGACTTTCTACCCAGGTCTAAACGAATTTGAAGACAACTTTTTCAATTGGGTAAATAAACTAACTTCAACTTTGGATACATTTAATGAGAGGGGGAGTGGGTCCACAATTTTATACATTGAACGCATGGATCTGAATCTCAGTAGATTTAAAAAAAAACTTTATTTTAAGGGGAGCGGGTAGTCGACGAATAAAATGCCACCCAGATTCGTCGACTACAGGAGGAGTTCAGGGTTTCAATTTTGACACTGGACTGCAATGCTTTAAATATGCGTTTTTAGCAGCAGCCCATAAGACATTAAAAAAATGAGTCAACAATGAAAAATCTTGACAAACTTGCACGTAACGGTGGGAAAAATTTCCCTAAAGTAAATTTTGATTGTTTAGAGGGAAAGTATCCGGTGTCCTTTAAAGAAATAAGCATATTCGAGAAAGCAAATGAAAATCTTGGGGTGGGGGTAGTTGTTCTCCAGTATGACACTGAATTTGTAGATGGGGGAAAAAACCGAATAAAAAAGGGGTTTTGTACTCAGTGAGGACACCGATGGTGGAAAATGTTAAAAATTGGGTATGGATTATTTACCAACCTCCCAAAGATGTAAATTCTTATGGTCATTTTTTCCCCGTTACTGCGATAAGTCGACTCCTATCTCAAGGTGTGAAGAAAGGAGAACGTTTCTATTGCCCCATGTGCCTTTCCCCATTCACATCTGAGCGAACATTCTCAGATCACATGGGGCATTGCAAAATTCACGGAAATCAGAGAATAGAAATGCCGGCAGAAGGCAAAGACACTTTACAATTTAAAAATTTTCAAAATTCCCTTCTGCAATCTGATAAAGTGTCTTTGATTGTGAAACAAGACTGGTTGAGGTATCAGACCCATCAAGGCCAAATATAGTCAAGGAACACAAACTAGTTGCGTGTTCCTATGCGCATGCCCGTCGCGACACCAACAATAAAATGCAATTGGAAGAGTTTTTTTTTACTATGGACGAGGAGGGCAGTATGGAAAAGCTATTGGTTTCTTTAATAAAAACAGCAAACAAGGCAATTTCACGATTACGTCATACCAATTATCCAATGACATTGTCGGATAAAGAGCAACTGGCGTTGGAAAAGGGAACAATTTGCTGGGTGTGTAGGGGTGCCCTTGCCCCAAAAGACGCGGTGCAGGACCACAATCACCTTATTGACCCTAATTCAACGGGAAAAAGTAACTTTCGGGGGTGGGCTCACAATTCGTGTAATTTAAACATTAAACAACAACTTTTTCTACCGGTTTTTATACATAACTCTAACTATGATCTAAAGTATGTGCTACCTGCATTGGCACATCTTCAAAGAAATGGAACAGTGGATGATGATGCATCGGTGATAGACAGCTTTACGTACAAAATCATACCTAAATCAGCGGAAAAGTTGCTTGTTTTGGAATTTATGTGGAAATTTGTTGAAGCCGGCGTTGAGTACACGAATAAAATTCGCTTTTTAGATTCCTACAGTTTTTTCCCCAAATCATTGAGCGAATTAATTCAGGTGCAGAAAAACGATAACGGTTGCAATGCTTTCCCCCTTCTCAAGCAACAATTTCCAAATGATTTATATGATTTGTTAACGGTCAAGGGCATCTATCCTTATGACCATTATTGTTCCATGTTGAGATTCGCCGAGGAGACTATTCCTTGTATTGAATCGTTTTACGACAGTCTTCACGATCGTAGTTGCACCCCCGAGGAATACAGTTTTGCTAAAAAAGTTTGGGCAGAGGGAGGGTGTAAAAATGGATTTGACTACTGCAAGCTGTATTTGTCGAGTGACGTGTTAACTTTGTTAGACATTATGTGTAAAAATACGGATAAAATCTATGAGGAATTTAATCTTGATTTGGGTTATTATTTTTCTTCGCCTCATCTAGTGATGGACCTCATCCTGAAAATTAGTGGGGAAAAAATTGGGCTAATTACTGACATTGATCAGCATCTTTTCATCGAGAGGTCAATGAGGGGGGGTTTTGTTTTTCACGGAGACCGTATCTTGGAAACCGATCCAACAGGAGAGAAGACGGGGACAAAATCGAATGCAGTTTTCCTCGATATGAATTCTCTCTACCCCTCGGCCATGTCCCATTATGCACTACCTTGCGGCGACTATAAATGGCTCAATGACCCTCAAGCTCCCCATTTCCCCAACATTGACAGTGTTGAGGAGAATGGACCGGTTGGATGGTTTTTTGAAATTGATGGAGAGATACCAGTCGAGCTTCACGATTCAGTAAAGGATTTTGTTTTCCCGTGTATCAATAGACCTGTGACTAAGGACTCTTTGATTCCTCGCAATAGGTGTTTAGTCGAGGTGGACGGATTGCATTGGACACCTTCAAAACAAAAACTTATTGCTGACCTTCTGCCGAAAAAAAACATAGTTGTACATCATGTAGCGTTAAAATGGATGTGTAACAATGGTTTCAACGTCACAAAGGTTCACCGAGCACTCGAGTTTAGTCAAAAACCCTATCTAAAAACGTTTGTTGACACTTTTGTCGGCAAACGTTCTGCAGCACAGACGAAAGCCGAAAAAGAAATTTATAAACTCATTTTAAATTCGGCTTTCGGCAAAATGTGTGAGAGTGTTCGCAATAGGACTCGTTGTGACGTTGTGACCGATCCAGAACAATGTGCTCGAATTATTGCCGATCCCAATTACACTTCCTTTACAATCATTGGCCCGGACATGGTACTTTTGAATAGGAAAAAAAGACGCATTGTCCTGAATAAAAATATTGCTGCAGGCAGTGCTATCTTGGAGATCTCAAAAAAGCTCATGTTGGAATTCTACTACAATGTGGCTAGGGTACAGTGGCCTGAAAAGGGGCAAGTAGAGGTCTGCTACGGTGACACGGATTCTCTACTGCTCAAAGTAAAAACACCAAATCTAATTGATGATTTGGCGCACGGTGAAATTATCAGTTCACGGATGGACTACACCAATTGGAGTGGTGGTCTTTACCCTGAGCTAGTAAAACGTCGGGTGCCCAATCAGCTTTTATTTTTTAAATCTGAAACGGGTAGCGACTTGATTTCCCGTGGTATGTTTGTAGGTCCGAAGGTGTACTTTATACAGACATACGACGAGGAAATCAAGAAACGTTGCAAAGGAGTACCCACGCGCTATGTGGACAAGAATTTTGACATGAACATTTATAGGAATTGTATTGTTGAAAATGCAATTCCACGAGCCAAATTGTTGGCAATTCGTTCATTGAACTACAGGAACTATACTGTAAATGTAGAAAAAATAGCCATGAGTACCATTTCCGACAAGGTCTATGTTTGTCAAGATGGTGTGACCACCCTCCCCCTTGGACACTATTTAACTTCAGACCGGATCAAATGTATTGCCCACAGGGAAAGTCTCGGTTTAAATAAAGTCCTGTAAATCATTTCCTAAAAAAACCTTTTTTTTGGGGGGGGGGGCCTCGCGGCCTTTGGGGGGGGGGGGGGGCGGCTCGCGGCCCGGGGGGGGGGGGGTGGCCGGCCGCCGCCAGCGCGGGGGGCGCACCGTCACCAAAGTTATCTCTTTTTTTTTGGACTTAGAGCAGATTTTTTTTTTCAAGTGCCATCTCTCTCTAATTTAATGTTTTTTTTTTCTTCTCTATAAATAAACAAAAAAAAAGTGTTTTTTCTCTCTGTGTGCATCCCATGTAAATGTTGTATTTTCTTTATTATAAATAAATTTAAAAAAGTGTATTTTTTCAAGTGCTCTCTCTCTCTCTAATTTAATGTTTTTTTTCTCTATAAATAAACAAAAAAAGTGTTTTTTCTCTGTGTGTACCTATGTAAATGTTGTATTTTTTTTATGAATAAATTTAAAAAAGTGTATTTTTTTCAATGTATTGTTACTTTTTTTATGTGCATATAATAAAAGAAAAAATATGATTCTTTATTCGTCTTTGTCTTTGTCTTCTTCTTCTTCTTCTTGAAGAACAGAGTAGTAGTAGTAGTAGGGAAAAATTATTTAGTCATTAGACAATTAGGGTCTACAGTTAGTTGTCCAGGTGAACTGTTGAAAGGAACATGTATCAATTTAAAACACCGTTCTGATCGTTTCTGTGTGGGCCCTCAATGTCGGGCAAAACAACACTCTTAACTAAAATAATTAAAATTGTGATAAAATGTTTGCGGAAAAGCCGAAAAAATCTACTATTGCTATAGTATTTGGCAGGAGTCACACAATAAAATAAAAGCAATTGCTGCCACCACCATGGGATCGATGCAGATACAGTTCATACAGGGACTTGATGTTTTCAACATTATTGAACCAAACTCTTGGCTGATCATTGATGATCTGGCTGAATCTATTGAACAATGGTCCCAGCAAATGCTGCAATTGTTCACTGTTCACTCTCATCATGAACATATTTCCGTTACTCTGGTTCTACACAATCTCTTTCATCAGAGCAAATGTATGCGAACACTTGCTTTGAACTGTACCTACTATATCATCTACAGAGTTGTTCGTGATTCTAGCTCGCTAATAACCCTCAATAAACAAATCTATCCAGGTTCCCCTAAATTTCTGCTCTCAGCATACAATCAGGCAACTAATAAACCCCACGGTTATATCCTGCTGGATCTTAATCAAAATACACCCGAGGATCTGCGTGTAGTCACAGATATTTTCGACAATGAAATTACAGTATATCTCCCGGTGAACACTAAAAAGACCTATTAGTCGCTATCATGACACTGAAGAAACTACATGAAAATAGGCACTTGTTTTCAGTTCTAAGCACTTCAAAACCTCAGCTTAGAAAAGCAATACTCAAACACGGTATTGACAATGATTTCATTAATCTAATATCTGAACTTTGTTTAAATTTGACCGAGGGTAATGTTCGACTACCAGAAGTAGTTAAGCAACAGGCAAAGCAACATCGTTCCATTGTACGTACATTGGCCTCTAAAAAGAAAGGAAAGAATTTTAAAAGGAAGCGACTTCTTCAGGCGGGCAGTAGCTTTTTCACACTTTTACTGCCAATAATTGCAGGACTTGTAAACAGTTTTCTCTAGATGGCAAAACCCTATAAATTGACTCCAATAGAACTTGCTCTCTCACCCGTCGAACACTTTGAGGACAATCTGAGTAAATTCCTCGACAATGAAACTATTGATGATGATAAAAAACTGATTTTACTTCAAGATGCACTTCGTCGAGTGGACAAACACTATCGATCAAAGCCCACTGCTGCTGCTGATCCCAAAAAAGAATCATCTTCTCAAGAGTCTGCTGCTGCTGCTGGAACACAATTAAAGAAGGAGGAATTGTACCATTGAAGTTGGATTTGTAGTAATAGAAAAGATTTGCTCGTGGCGATAGAGATTTCTCCTATAGCGCCACTTATAGCGATGGAGATTGTGTCAACTAGGCTAGCACCGCTCTCAAGTAATGAGAGAAAATTGAATATGTAGACATACAAATGTGGCTTCTTCTTTCTTGAGCTATCTGGAGATCAGATTCCTTTGGGAGCATTTACCATGGAGACTGGCGAACTAGTTACCTATTATCGGACTAGACTCAGACATATAAGAGAAACAAACACATATAAAAAGACAATAGATTTATTGAACTTACATGCTTAGTTGTACAGCAACGGGTCACTTCAATGACAATAAAAATGGTGTCCGAGATTATTTGCGGTACTAATCGCTTCAAATCTGGATAGAGATTGAAATTAAAAAGGCACATTTGCCCCACTCCCAAACGCAGTTCTTTCGTCCTGCGCTCTAGGGACTGTCTGCCATTGGCTTACGTGGCCCAAGGACGCGCACCCTCGTCCAATAATACGTCTTAAATATTTTTGATGATTTAGGCGTTCACACGGTTCTTTGCCTTTTAAACTTCCTTGGAAATTTTATGCATTGCATTTTCTTGCTACAATTATCTTAGCGAAATTCGAACGACTAGCGCCGTTGTCTGACTGAAGCTAGAAATGCAATTTCTCTTTTCGCTGATTAAGGACTTTTCATTTTTGCAACTAGATTTAGCTTAATTATAAGAAATCGGAATTATCTTTAGAAAGGAACTTTATTTTGGTATTTTAAATACATCGTGTTTTACTCCCGGTACATATCACCCTTCCCGTCAATTAATGACGTCCCGTCATTAGTTACTGCCCATCAGGAGTTTTAAAATTTTTCAATTATTTTTCTTATTTTATTCTACATCCTTATCTAAAATTCATCTACCGGACTAAGATTATTTTTGGTTCTAGGTTAGCTACTATACTAAAGATTTTTTTTTTCTATATCTAACACTGATTACTTTTACTTTTCCTATAAGGTTGGGACTATTCTACTTTTACATTAGTTCTCTTTTTTTTTTGATTTTGCTGTCTATATGACGTACTACATACTATCTACACAACGTTAAATGAATAACATAATAATATTACACCTAATTCTACTTGTGGTACATACATAAATGATTTATAACGTACAATATTTGGTTCAACATATTCACAGATGACATTAAAACACTTTCACTATTTAGATTTTTGCATTGTCAAAGCTGTTAGGAAGTAACACATGTAGCTTCACATCTATTCATCACCTTTCGTGTCCTTAGTGTACTACACCCTTCTGTTGTAAATTACTGTCCTTCACTCCTTTTGTCGTGGCAAAATTTTCGAAGCACGTACGTTATGGTTTCTTCATGGAACAGTTCGAGTCTAGTTGTCTTTACACGGTATGTTTTCCCTAATAGTCAACTGGGAAATGACCGTTGAATATCGTTCTAATAGTCAACTGGGAAATGATTCTTCCCACTAAAGGTGTTGGTGTTTTTCTTCTTAGCATATCATTTTTAGGATTTTTGAGGCACATAGAGAATGTATTCTCCAGTAAAATTGTTCATTTGTGCCTTTTGAAACGGGTTGCCGTCATATTATAGTGACTCTCTTAATATATTGTCTTTAAATTCAACTTCGAACCTCTTCAGCTATCATCTAACTTCAAATATCGTTAAATATCGTTTATCTTGTACTGCTCGATGGTGTTCTCAGAGTTAAACTTCAAATTTTCTTTAATTTTGTCTTCAAATATCCTCAAATGTCTTTAAGTGTCATTTAACTTCAAATATCGTTTATCATGTGCTGATTGATGGAGTTCTCAGAATTAAACTTCAAATTGTCTTTAATTTGTCTTCAAATATCTTCAAATGTCTTTAAGTATCTTTTAACTTCGAATATCGTTTATCATGTGCTGATTGATGGAGTTCTCAGAATTAAACTTCAAATTGTCTTTAATTTCATCTTCAAATATCTTCAAATGTCTTTAAGTATCATTTTACTTTAAATATTGTTTAATATCGTTTAGCTTCAAGTATCATCACTATACTGTCAAATTATTATGGGGTCCATAGTGAGTATCAACAGCGATATCTACGTATTTATATCTTGTCCTAGCCGATGGGTTTCTCAGCGTTTATGCGATTATATAGTTCGTTAAAGCACTTGATACTGAGGTTCAAATATAGTGTTACCTGATACATAATATGGTTCATAGTCGAAGAAACGACGATCGAAGGTAACTGTTGTTTTCGTAGACGAAGCTGGGATGAAGTTGCCTGGAGTCATGGTGAGTACTCTTCGTTGGTTGAGATATGATGAAAATAGATGTTACTGGGTCGTATCTGTACTGGGCAGCTTATTGTAATACTCGATGACCAAAGTGTCCATTTACCTTCCTGTAATAAAAACAACGCGGCAGAATCACATGTTCTTTTAAGTAAATACACATACAATAATTCACGCATTAATTGGGTTATAATTTCTTAGCTATGAGACAGAATTAAATAAATACACTAATATTGGTACTCACATTGAAAATCTAAAACAGAAATTTCTTCAAATTTGTTTTGATAACGAAAATATCGATATTAAATAAACATAATTTACCCTACATTATTAAGTTTGAGGTCTGTTTTTACAATATTTTTTCATGCCTGCATTGTTCACGCAAGTCCGCGCTGTATAAGAAACGCATGTTGCAGCGTCATAACCACACGGTTTTACGCAAACGATACTACAATGAGGGAACAAGACATAACAAGGACTAGTGGAGACCTCTATACCCACTAGTTTTCTGATGTCTTCCCTATTTCTTGGCTTAGACGTTCTCATGTGGCTCCGGGTTTATTCTCAGCATTTCAGCTGTTTCCCCGTGTTCTTCTTTTGGTTTTCGTCTTCTTATTCTTAAGACTTTTCCGTAATTAAAAGTCAATAGGGTTCTTATGGTCAGGGAGGTTGCGAATACGAAACATACGGCCAATAGTATGTTCCACCAGAAATTGGTCGAGAACAATCCGTATTTATTATCTACATACGCTAATCTTTGGTCTTCGTTTGTAAATAGGGGAATCTGTGAATCTAATGCTTCTCTTATTTTTGTAAGCCTTATCGTTCCTTTATTTTTCTCTATTTTTGACCATACCGAGGTTTTTATTTCTTCGTTTTCTAGATTGGGAATAGTGTACGACAGGTTGATCGCCTTGAAGTTAGTTATTTCGGGACTTATTACCTTTGTGCTTGTGGTAATTAACGGCGTTCGGACGGTTGACTCTTTGGTTACGAGTCGACACCCTTGTTTTATGGTTATCGTACCCACATTTTGTAACAGTACTTCTGTTTTGTAACTTGGTTCTATTCTTTCCGTATTATTGTAACAAGACAGAGTTCCGACGGTTTCTCTTGGAACTGAGAATAACCAAAGGTCATTTTTAAGGTGAATGAATATTTCTCGCTTAGTACTTCCTACCACGGCTTCGCATGAATTCGGAGTTTCTTCCTGTTGTGTGTCTTTCAAAAATATGTCTAACATACAGGATCCAGGTTTGGCATTATAAATAGGTAACGTGAGTTGGCATACTAAGTTTTTGAATGGTACGCACTCTTTTAAGTCTTGTGGATTGGCGAGGGCGTATTTTCGTCTATCTTGATCAATAAGCAAGTACTCTGCTTCAGGCGTGATAGTCATAAATGAATTCGTTTTCTTTATGTTAGCCGGGAAGGTCGAAATTTTGTACAGGTCGTAAACGGATTGTTGATTTATCAATGGAATTGTTACTACTACAAATAGCTGTTCATTTATTTCCGTGACGTGGACTTTTAATTTAGTATAGTAATGGTATAAATTTGATACTTCTGGTTCTATGGGCAAATGTAAGCCAAACGTTAGGTGCGTTTTTATTTTGTCTAGCATACTTTTTAGGCTAGAAGGATCTACTAGGTCGTAGGACAAAGTTCCTCCCGTGAGGGCAAATAGTGCAAACTCGAACTTGCCGACGTCTGTCGCCAAATTTAGTAATGACATGGTAATTGTGTCGAGTGAAATCATGGTCAAGCTCGCGTCTACTACCACGCGGTCCACTTCATTCCTTAAGTAATTCATTACGTTTATGGTTTTTGAGATTCTCTTAGATATCATATCGATTGTATTTCTCTGGTAATTTGCTACACTGGCTTGCATCTCTTGAACGTGTAATGTTACGTTCATGGCATTGTTCAACTTTCTTACACTTTCCCTTAGGCTGTTTAGGTCTTCCTCTGTCGTTAAACCGAAAAGTTGGGAGGCGAGTTCTCCGATGATGGGAATTAGGCCTGTAGATCTACGGTATTTATTTCTTTGAAAGAATACTTCGAAAATCTTCGTGGTACTTTGTTTTAATTTTTGTATTTCCGTGTTGAATAATTCAAATAGGGCTTGTAATCTTTGTCTATATAGTATTAAGTAGGCTTGATGAGTTGAAATTTTTTGTGCACTTTTCTCATTTAGATTGGGTAACGGTTGTTCGTCGTTTGTTGCGTGATTTCCATCGTAAGGTTTTCCTTTCTCTGTAATCAGTAGTTTAGGGTTTTGTATTAATTTTGTTTTAGCAACGTCTTTTGCTAAGTCTTCCATATTATCCGCCAGTCTTTTCTCTCTGTCTTCCTCAGTGCTCGTTCCAAGTGCCATGTCGATTCCTGTCCTTTTCTCGTCAGGCTCATCTATTACGAATTTTGATTTTGGTTTGGGTATGACTGAAGTCGGAAATTCTTTATTATCTTTTTTATGTATTATTTTACTGGCCTCTAGTCCTTTGTTCGATCTAAGGTATTGAAATATCGATTCCTTGAGTTCATTCGTGTTTTTTTCTAGCCTTGTTACTTGCTGGAACAAGGTTTCAAAAGGTTTGGGATCCAATTTCATAAAGATTTTCCATGCGTCATGGCTAACTAGGAGTGAATTTTCATGTTTGAATATTACTCCGTGTTTTACAATATCTTGGGCCACTGCGTGAACAACGAGGATAAGGATGATATTCTTAGGCCTCATCTTCTTGTTTTTGTTTCTAGAATTAATTTATCATTTATTGTACCTCTTTTTTTTTGTAAACTTATTTTGTATACTCCCTTTTTTTTGTAATCATTTTGAGGCATTGACCAAGGAAAACTGACTTGTGAGCGTAAAACAGAATGATTATTTAAAGATTAGATAGGTTAGGAAAGTAAGATTAGGATTTTAGAACTTAATTCTGGCCGTGATATGTCTCTAAGACTGGTTGAGATATAACCTTAAAGTTTAGCTAGTAATCTTTTTTTTTGCATTATATTTCTCGAGTAAGGAAAATATAGGTAAGCAGGCGTGCAGTACATAATTACACTGGTATCCTATTTTGTGCGTAGGCCTAAAACAATTATTATCTGCACTATTACAAAATAGCTTATGCATAGGAGGTTAATTTCTTCAGAAGTCACCTACTAATGGGTAGTTTTGAGTTTAGAATCTTTTCTTTATTTTCTTGTTACTATTTTTATGGGCGTCTCTTTTCCTTTGGTAAGTTTTCACACGTTTCAGGAATAATTTGCTACCGAGGGATTTGTATTCTTCAGATTCAGGGTCAAATAAAAATTGTTTGTAATATTGAATTTCCGCTAAAGGATGATGTATGCCTTCATACTTGACACATTGGGGATTTTTTTCGAGGTTATAGCAAATTTTGGGGGCTCTGCATTTATCAAGGAGTAATAAATCTGTTTGAGTGGGTCCCTTGCAATAGAAATACTTGATATTGAGGTTCTTTTGTAGGCGTCTTATCAATAATTGTAGACAGCCAAGTTGCTTTGCGCTTCTTTTCCTATATTTTGTTTTGACCTCCCCTCTAGCCGGACGATACTTGGGGGAATTCGCAAGTGCTAAACCATACTTATAAGTGTGGGGAGCATACCCTTTAAGGTTGTAGGTTACATCCCATTCTTTCTCGTATATTTTATTTCCTTGTTCGTCCACGACTAACATAGCTGCCGAATATATAATGTTTTCCTTCGCATTCATTATGCTAATGAACTCCGTATCAATTATCGCCCTTCTAGTAGATTTTGATTCCATTGTCATGATCTGAAAATGTTCATAATTAGAACCATGAACATGATCACCCCACAGTTCACAACTATGAACACGATCGGCCCATAATTAGACCTTTCTGTCCTGGTAATTTTTTTTTTTGACGACATCAGTCTTTATTACAATGAGGGCTGATTTCCCTAGTTCCTTCGCAAGTAAAGGGGATGACTAAACACTAAAAACTTAAAAATAGAGCAAAACACGATTTAGATCATGTTCTAGCTATGAATAGTGTCAGATTATCGAATTTCTAAGTCAAGTTAGGCATATTTGATTTACTTCTGATTAATTTTTTTTTTTTCAATCTTCACGTGGAAGGCAATTTCAGTAGGGATTCTGCATCTTAGAAAACTCTTATGCCCGTTGTAGAGAGGAGATACACAACAGAAATCGTGATAGTCCTGATCTGACTCCGTTGTCATGATTTGATGCTATCCACAGTTAGAACTGTGAACTATGAAAATATCCGCAGTTCCAACTGTGAACATGACCATCTCACAATTAGACTCCTCTGTACTGGTGTTTTTTTTTTTTTTTGTTTGGACCTGGGTCGATTTTTCATAGAAAACCCGAGGGGACCGCCAAAACCCAACAATTAAAAGCTACATGGGCTTTGAGTTTCTCCCCAGGCTTCCCACAAAACTTGGTCCGTCAATTTAGATTTGATTACATAACCCAATACTGAGTAGGGGACCATTTCCATAGTTCATTTGTAGAATATAAGTTGAATTCCATAGAGGAGTATGAATTCGAAGTATGAACACCACCAATTCACATTAGAATAGATGATATCGACTTCGAGAACACGACCTTCCCTCCTCATGACATAAGTTCCGTTATTGATATCAATAACTGGGTACATTATAGGTTATCCAACTGATTAATTCGCATTTAAAGGGGCATAGTTGATTTTCATAAGGGATTTGAAATTTTTCTTTACATTAATTAGGGATATTTCCATCTGTCAGGTTTTTTAACCGTTCTACCTGACTGCGTCGTTATTTTCTCCTCTGTTTCTTGTGGTTTTTTCCCTTTCGGTTTGTCTAGCGAAATAAGGTCAAACTTTTTGTATTGTTTTTTCAAAAATTCTTGCCCTTTTAATTTCGTTTGTTTCCCGTGTGCGGCTGCTGAGGTCGGCCTTGATTTCCCTATTTCTTTAGCTACTATTTGGCCTGATTCACCATCAGACTCTTCGGAACTAGTTTCTGACGAATCCGGATTGGAACTTTTAGAGGTGGCACTTTTTGTGGTATCACCTGCCATTCCTTCGTAAATTTCTACTCCCCTGGAAGTAGAAGGTTTATTCCCCAAGTCCTCGCCTTGAGTTCTCAACTCGGGGGATTTGAAAGATTCTTGAGAGCTTTGGGAGGAATCAATAGTTTTTGCGGGGTTCCTCCATTGTTTGAAGGCCATGTCTTCAGGGGGATGGGGGATTCTTTGCAATAGGGATTCCCTCCGTGAAGTCCACGTCCAGTCGTGTTTAGGTTTGACCTTGGACACAGTTATATCATGATATTGACCTTGCTGGTCATTCTTTGGAGTTTTATTCCCGGGCAATGTACTTTGACTCGTTTTTATGGGAAAATTTATTAAATCCATAGCTTCTCGCAGGTTTGTTTTAGTTAAATCTTTGGGAGGAGTTTTCTTTACAGTAATACCGGGGGTTTCTACAGCTCTGTTTAATTCTTCTTGTAAAGACAGGGGCCTTTCTATTGGTGTTGCGGGGGAAACCATATCGTCTGGAAATCTTTTGGGGGGACATGGTGTCGAAATTCTATCGGGGAAGAATTGGGTTTTTGGAGATATTGTATAATCTAAATCTCCTGCGTTTGCCGATGAATAACTTTTTGGACTTCTTGGCGTTTTTATTTCAGGAAAAAATCCTGGTATTAGGGATTTTTTCTTAGGAACAACTAGATTTTCCATTGCTAAAAATTCTTCAAAGTTTTGTTCATCACTGTCATTTTCAAAATAATCTTGTTTAAAATTGAAAGGTTTTAGCTCTGCCAATCTTGACTTAGGGGGTTCATTTTCCGAATCTGACGAATCAGTAGAGGAGGGATGGGATACCCATCTCTCTGGAAATTTTGCTCTTTTTATTCGGCTAACATGCGCCTTGTAAGTTTTTCCACTTTCGGGGTTCTCCATTTTAAAGGTATATTCATTATCGTACTTTTTGACTATTCTGTACGGCCCAGAATATTTGTTGGAAAGTTTTTTTCCTTCCGTTTTCGCCTCGTTCTTTAGGTAAACGAAGTCTCCTACTTTGAAATCTATATTTCCCTTAACTTTGGGTTTGTTTCTTAGTTCTTGGTTTATTTTACATTTTTCCAACTCTTGCCTAACTATTTTATAAGTTTTCCTCATCCTATTTATGAATTCTTGTTTATAATCTTCTGAGTCGTTATAATACTGCCGAGACTCAATAATCTCATTATATGGGACTCTAAAATCTCGACCAAAAAGTAAATAAAATGGATTGTCTTTGGTTGCTTCGGAATAAGCAGTGTTGATTACGTTAGTTAAGTAAGGTAAGAATTTATCCCAGTCGCTCCTATTGTCTTTTGTATAAATACTTAGAACGTTCGAAAATATTTTATGTCTGTTTTCTATTTTGCCATTAGCTTGTGGATGGTACGGCGCTGTCACCATTTTCTCTATATTAAGGAAACTCATTAAATCTTTTGTTACTTTTGCAACAAAATTGCTCCCGTTGTCGCTCAAAATTTTATTAGGAATGCCAAATTGTAAAAATAATTTTGCTAATGCCTTACTTGTGGCATAAGCACCTTGATTTTTTAATGCTTTTGCAAAAGTAAATCCGGAAAAATGATCTACAACCGAAAGAATACAAGTATGGCCTCTGCTAGAAACAGGTAAGCCTCCACTTGTCCCGAATAGGTCAAATGAGATAATATCGAAGGGGTACTTTGCTACTGGAACCCTTCCAATTGGAGGATTTGGATAAGCTGGGGGGATTTTTCTCAAATTACATGCTTCGCATGTACTTACAAATTCTTTAAGTTTTGTCAGTGCCGATTGTACGTAAAAGTATTGTTTTAGCTTATGGAACGTTTTCGTAACTCCTAAATGTCCACCTGTGTCCGAATGAAAATATTCAAATGCAGGCCCTATCAAGTTTTGTGGTAATACAGGTATTATCGAGGTTTGGTTTCTATTTGTCTCAGCAGTCATAATCCTACAGAGTATTTCTTCATCAAGGTCGTAGTAAAAATTATCTATCTCTTTTCTAAGAGTTTTGAATTTATCCGGTAACGCCTCATCATTCACAAAATAATTAATTAGTGCTACACACATTTCGTCCTTTTTTTGCTTTCTTTTTATATTTTCCAAAGATAAGGGACAATAGTTAATCTTATTTTCTTTTACTGCGTCTTTGACTTTGTTTTTCTTACATCCATGTTTGCTTTTAGCATTAATAGCATTAACTTCATTTTCTTCAGTTTCCGACGGACTATTTTCTGGATATCTACTCAAAAAGTCGCAAGCTGCGTTTTGTTTTCCCTTTAAATGTTCAAATTCATAATCTAGGTCTTGGATTTTCATAATCCATCTAGCTAGAATGCCCGTGGGGTTTTTAAATGTGTGCAGGTACTGCAAGCTTTTATGGTCTGATCGTAATATAAATTTTCTACCAATTAAATAATGTCTAAATTTGTCCAAGTGGTAGATAATAGATAGTAATTCTAAGTTTGTGGCGGAATAACTACTTTCGCCTTTTGATAAAGTTTTACTTGAATAGCATATAACTTTTTCTATTTGTTTAGGTGTTCCCTGTAGAGGGTTAGGGTTTTCTACTGGGATTGTTTGCGAAAGGATAGCGCCTATGCCCTTTGAGCTAGCATCAGTGGTAACGATGAATTTTCCGTTTTCGAAATCAGGGAGTGACAAAATTGGTTCAGAAGTGAGTGCCTTTTTGAGACGGTCTAGGGAAGTTTGAGCTTCCTGGGACCAGGTAACATTGTGGGAGTTCCCTTTAGTTAATTCCGTGAGGGGTTTCGCAATTTGGGCATAATTGCGTACGAATTTTCTAAAGTAGCCAGTAAGTCCTAAAATTCCCCTTAATTCTTTCATAGTTCTGGGGGGCTTGAGGTTTTCAACACATCTTATTTTATCAGGGTCTGGGGATATCTCTCCCTGGGTCACTACTACTCCTAAAAATTTAATTTTGGATTGAAATAAATTTACTTTCTCAGGCCGGCATTTTAAATTGCCTTGCCTGAACTTCTCGAACACCTTAGCTAAAGTTGCTAAGTGTTGCTCAGTGTTTTCCCCCACGCATATAATATCATCAACAAAATGAATTATATTCTTTAATCCTCTTAACAGGTGCAATAGGGGTCTACATAACGCGCTTGAACTTGTTTTAAGCCCAAATGGTACCCTTAAGTATTCATAAGATCCATATTCGGATGCTGAAAATGCAGTTTTATGGACATCCTTTTCGGCTATTTTCACTTGGTGGTAGCCTTGGGTAAGGTCCAAAGAAGTAAAAATTTTGTTTTTGCTTGAAATTGAGTCAAGAATTTCGTCTATTCTTGGTAGAGGAAATTTATCGCTAACTACTTGTTTGTTGAGAGCCCTATAATCTACAACGAGCCTAAAATCTCCATTCTTTTTTGGTACTAGGATCACTGGTGCGCTATACGGGCTTATACTTGGGCGTATAATCTCGTTCCTTTCTAATTCATGGATTTTATTTTTTAACCACTCTTTGTGCTTATATGGCACACGATATGGCTGTTTTGCTACGGGATTACCAGTCGTTAAAATTGAATGCTGATAAAATGGGATCAGACCGATATCATTCTCAGATGCAGAAAATACATCCTTAAAATTCCATAATAATTCGCATAACTTTTTCTTAAGTTCCATATCCGTAATATGATCCATTTTAAATTTGTTTAAAAATTGCGATTTAGTCAAAGGATATTCGTTATTTGAAGTTTTAATACCGTTAACTAGGTTTCTTTTTGAATTTTCCCATGTATTTAAATCATTTTCCGTTAAAACCTCGATTTGGACTAAACAAGTCCCCTTTTTAATTGTAATTGTATCGTTTTCATGGTTATTGGTTACCCAAATAAAACCTTCCCCTTTGTCATAAGATATAATCTGTTCCTCGCATAACAGATTTTCGGGTATTTCAGACGGTGTCGCAAACCATATTTCTGATTTGCTAATTGTTGGCTCGATCATTTGTGATATTTGGATTTTTTGCATCGTTTTGGGAGGGACTTTTGTTTTCCTTATCGCAAATCCGTAATATTTCTCTTCATTTTCCTTGTTTATTAGATTCATACTGGCGCTATGCTGCGCCATTGCGGCATCTTGTGGCGTCACGTTGGGTTTTACTATGTTTTTCCACAATTCCACTATTTTCTTAATTTCATTTGATCTGTACTGTCGCATATCTCCTATTTTTATTTTCGCAGATTCAATGCTGTTATTATTTAAATTTACTTCATTTCTGCGATATCTTTCAGGATAATTGAATAAATTTCCAATTATGCCCTGTCTTTGCGAGACATGAGGTTCAAAATACTTCGACATTATACCATTAGAAATTTTGTTTACTGTTATGTTATCTTCGTAACCTCTGTTACGATTTCTTAAGGTAGAAACTTTTTCCTCCACCTTAGCTGGGTAGACCAACCTCTCGTTGGCTACGTCTAATAGTATTCTATTAGACCTTAGAAAATTTGCCCCTATAATAGCATCATATGGGAGATTATCGCATATAATAAAATTTGTCATGAAGGTTCTATTGTCTCTTTTTACGTTTAGGCAAATTGACCCTTTTGCATTTAATTTATGGCCTGTAACACTTGTTAAATTGGGATTATTAGGGTTCTTTTGTCGCCTAATGTGCAGAGGCAACACATTAAATACGCAAGAGTTTATGATATTTACAGTAGCACCACTGTCAACTAAGGCCGTAAAGTAAACGTTTTCTACACAAAAATCATTAAATATAGGTAACTTGTTAATAATATCACTACAAGAAGGCACTAGTATTGTTTTGGACCTATTAAATATCCCTGGCACCCTCGGGGTCCAACTTATGTTTCTGAGGGGCCTGAAGCGTTTCCCTGAGAATTTATTTCATTTGTCGGTGCCTGTAATATATATTCAGACGTATTAGGTTCCGTAGGCATATTTAAATGATTTACGTCTGCCTGTCTTTGCCATGTATTATTATGGTAGCGTGGATGTCTCGTGTCAGTGCCATTTGCTGGCGTTGACTGCCAGTGCCGTTGGCTTGTAAAATTTTCATTTCTCATCGGCAAATTTTCATGATTTCTATATTGCATTCTCGCATTATATTGACCTTGGCGAGTATTTGGGTTTTCAAACCGGTAATTAATTTGCCTGTTGGGGAAAGGGCTATACAAATTTGGTTGGTACGCATTATAAGGTACTGATTGGCGCAATCCCCCCTGGCTATAGCCTATTGCACGACCGGTGCTAAAATTTGTTCTTCTGAACAAATGGTTACCGTAATTTTGCGTATTACCGACAGCATTTCTTGGTATGGGATTGGTGACGTAGTGGCACTCTCTTGCTATGTGGCCAACACGATTGCAGTTATAGCACCTTATTATTGTAGGGTTAATGGGTTGAAAACGTACTGTTTTCTGCCTAGCGGGTTCTGGCGTTTTGTTTCTTTGTGCTACTGGGGAGTTATCCCTTGAAAAGAAATTGGGGGATGCTTGATCGCCCTTGAAGATTGGGTTCGCGTTTGAGTCGCCTAAGCTATTTATTTTTGCATTACTATGATTAGCAACCATTTTATCAACTTCGATTAATCGTTCTACCTCTTGGACTGCAAGATCCAACGTCTGAATATTCTTGGATATTACTACTCTATATAGTTTTGGGGGTAGCCCTTGCAAAAAGGTATTTAGTATGACTTTTTCATACAGTTGCCCCGAACCACTTCCGTATTTTGCTTCTACAGAAATGCGTATATTATCCAGATATTCCCTTATATTTTGTGAAAAATCAAAGTTCACTACTCCATGTTTTAATTTATTTATTGAACTGGTTTCTATAAATCTCTCTTTGAATGCTTTTAACAAGTCATCAACCGTATTTATTGGCAAGTTGGCGTTATTTCCTATGGTATGTTCGACCTGTTTTAGAAAGGTTAAGGCCTGGCCTCTTAATCGTAGAAGCAGCATGTCTTTTAATGCTCCAACGTCTGTTTTTGTTAATTGGACAAACTGGGTCAATTGGATATTAAATTCGTCAATATCTGATTGACCATTGTATTCCGGGATAGATTTTGCAATCTCTATATTTTTGGCGACTAACTTTTGCACTATTAATAACTCACTGATTTCTTCCATCTTTTTTTTGCGTTTATATCAACTTAAAATTTTACTTAACCTATTTTGGGGGACTCTATTATCTCCTATGAGATATTCTAAAGGGTTTCCCTGTGGTAGCTTAGCGGTTATAGGCCTAATCAATTTTCTTATATGTCTGTATCTCTCCGAAAATCAAATTTGAATTACAAAGTTTAAATGGCGTAACTAGTTCGCAGTTTTCCTCCAATTTCCGACCGCGCCATTTGTACCATTGAAGTTGGATTTGTAGTAATAGAAAAGATTTGCTCGTGGCGATAGAGATTTCTCCTATAGCGCCACTTATAGCGATGGAGATTGTGTCAACTAGGCTAGCACCGCTCTCAAGTAATGAGAGAAAATTGAATATGTAGACATACAAATGTGGCTTCTTCTTTCTTGAGCTATCTGGAGATCAGATTCCTTTGGGAGCATTTACCATGGAGACTGGCGAACTAGTTACCTATTATCGGACTAGACTCAGACATATAAGAGAAACAAACACATATAAAAAGACAATAGATTTATTGAACTTACATGCTTAGTTGTACAGCAACGGGTCACTTCAATGACAATAAAAATGGTGTCCGAGATTATTTGCGGTACTAATCGCTTCAAATCTGGATAGAGATTGAAATTAAAAAGGCACATTTGCCCCACTCCCAAACGCAGTTCTTTCGTCCTGCGCTCTAGGGACTGTCTGCCATTGGCTTACGTGGCCCAAGGACGCGCACCCTCGTCCAATAATACGTCTTAAATATTTTTGATGATTTAGGCGTTCACACGGTTCTTTGCCTTTTAAACTTCCTTGGAAATTTTATGCATTGCATTTTCTTGCTACAATTATCTTAGCGAAATTCGAACGACTAGCGCCGTTGTCTGACTGAAGCTAGAAATGCAATTTCTCTTTTCGCTGATTAAGGACTTTTCATTTTTGCAACTAGATTTAGCTTAATTATAAGAAATCGGAATTATCTTTAGAAAGGAACTTTATTTTGGTATTTTAAATACATCGTGTTTTACTCCCGGTACAGAATTGGATTCAATTGTATTGAAAATTGGAAATCTAATGCCCCACTCATATCGTGAACAAAGTAAACGACTCCTAATCTATCTCTTGGAAAGTGATCAAATTCAAGTTGAGAGCAATGGGGAAAGGATTATAATTCAGGGCAAGAGCTATAATCTACTTGATTTAATGTATGACATGGTTACAAATCGTAAAGGACTATTATCATTTGACACTCATCTATACAACTTTCTAAATACATTAAACTTCCCCAAAAGTCTTCCCCTTAAATGCTTGTCGATCATTGGCTGGATATGGTGACGAATTATCAGGGCAAGAAGCTTTCCTGAAAAGGAGATCAAACTGATTCTTCGCCAGTTGTCGCAGAGCATGAAATAACCTTTTTTGAACAGTTTCAAAAGGGTACTGGGCATTCCCTCTTTTACGACAACCTCGGTGACCCATATCGTGCAAAACAGTAGAATACAGGTTTGGGCATAGGATCTAACAGACGTTTTTAGCATTTCAGCGGATATTCTATCATTTTTTGGAGCTCTTCCATTCTTCCACGTCTTTGATACAGAAACTATCTCAGTTTCTGTAGGAGTTCGGTGTTGAATCCAAGAATAAGCAAAGAAGTCTCTGGTGTACTGGGGGGATCGATTGGTTCTGGGCAGTTTAAGACACTTTCAAAATGGTTGGCCGCGACTTCTTCTATCCCTTTCTTTTCTGTGACTATTCTTTCATTTTGTCCTTGACAGGATCATAAGTTTTTCACCGCTTGCTTATTATCTCCTTAGTGATCCTGTAGACTGTCTTGAAACCTCGTTTTTTCCAAAAAAGTAAGTAACACTTTTCAAATTTTAAACAGAGCATGTCAAAGTGCTCTGACAAAAAATTTGATTTTAGTACAATTATAGTTTTTAATGTAAGGTATAGACGTAGGTGGTTTTCTCAATTTAATATAAAAACAGAAAAAGTAACCAGACAAAATTTAAAACAATAAGAAGCAATACACAAATAGAGCAGTTGATTTGCAAAAAACTATCACAGCCTCAAAATTTAACAACAATTCTAACAACAAAACTATAATCCAAGGAATTTTTAGGAAAAGAATGACAAATAAGAAAAAATTTAGTATGGAAATACACACAGTGGTTGATCAGTCTCCGAGCGTAATTCATTTAGATAAAGTATTTGCTACCCCAATTTAAGGTTAACAAATCATCAATTTACGGAGGAAAGTAACAGACCTTCGGTCAAATTATTTTTAAAATTGCTCTCTCTAACATGAATATTGGGAGTCACATGAATATAAATTTCAAGATAATGGTAAACATCACGAGTCACTTTTAAATGTAGATTTAGCTTACGTAAAAAAAAATAACTATATACAAAATTTATTACCGAAATCTATTCCGGCACACTAAACAGCAGTCTCTACGATAAACATCGTTTCATCCCAGCTTAAATTTATTAGTTGTGGCAGAGCGGAAACAACTGAATTGAAGCTCAGGGCTCAGTGGCCTATTGCCTCATTGCCTAAGGCAGCTGAGCTTGAACAGCAATTGCAATCACCCCTACTGTGCACTAGGACACGAGATTATTGAAACTTGGATTCGAAACCACGTTCCAAAGGACACAGGGCTGTAAGTCAGGTGTGCCATCCCCTTGGTTACGGTAGCTCACCCTATGAATATAATGAAATGGCTTAGATTCTTAGTCAAGTTTTACATATGAGGGATGATAAATTGCCAACAATTGCATATTTTAGCTATCAATCTTGAGTCAAATGAAAGTTCTAAATACTTGAAATAGGGCGAGAAGAGTTTTATATAAGGTCTAAAGAAAAGCAGAACCTAATGGGAGGGACTAAGGCTTTCAACAGATGGAAGTGGAGAAGGAGCTTACGTAACTCTTTTGACTTCAGACATCTTGGAGCTGCAAAGGGTTATTAAGTTTATTAGTGGTTTATATACAAAATTTAACGTATTGTGTCACTGTTTGGGAAATATTTTATAACTTCGTAATTTGACTTGAAATTCTTGGGTTAGAAAGAGGAAATGCCCCCAAAAGAGAAGCTCCTATGTATAAACCTTCCAAAAGGCTAGCCATCCGTTTGAAGATCGTTGAAAAAAAATGGAAATATATCAGTGCAAACACTTGTTTTTTTTGTCTCTTTGCCTATACTATCTACTATCTGATCTGCTCTTAAGATGCACTTTTAGCTAATTAATCACCTATTGCACCCTATTTTTCAAGAAGATTGTCTTTTGAGATATACAATAGCACATCTTTGCTTCTGTTAGCCCTTCTACTTTTCAATACTCATGAAATTACCACTGTGCCCATTGCTCTCTGGCGGCCTCTAAAGGGTCGTCTACATCCTTGTATCTCATGGGAACATTTAAAGATGATTTCATAGGCGAATCTGCCTTTACTGGTGTTGGCATATCTTCAAGGTCATGGTGGTCAGAATTAAGATCACTGTGCTTTATCCCATAGACAAAATAAACAGCAAAACCTAAAATTTAATAAAAAATTAATCAGTACAAATATAGTGAAAAAAGCATATAAAAGCTATTAAAATGTAATAAGAAAAGATAAAATCCGCGCATCTCACAACGCTCTTTTCCTTATTTTTGTAATGTTTATTTTCAAAATATTAAAAAAGGACAATGTCACGGTTTTGGTGATAGAAAAAGTGAGATACTAACTTAAAGGAGTAATTAAAAGGTTGAGCAGTGACTTTTCGCCAGAACAGAAAGTTGTTGTGCTACGTCAATAAATTTATCAACAATATTTCCAGATCCTAAATTACGGTCGTTCAATAAAGAAAACGGATAATCAATAATACAAGAATTGAGTGCCTACACTACAAAAATCAATGAGAAGACATATACACTTCAATTTTGTACTTGCCTCCGAAGAAATATGCTAGTGTCACTTAACGTTTGTGTTTCTTGTGTAAGTTCTTGATGTGTTTTCCTACTACAATTCAAGAAAAATCATTTTTTTGCTGCATGAAGTGAATTAAAAAAAAATTAAATTTTTAAAACGGTAAATCCAAGGTCAAGCTTAAATACTGGTCAAGACTGACGTGTAAGTGTATATCGCTTTGATGGTAATTATTTTTGAATATACAATTCGGAATTTCTGGGTTGCAGCGGTAGCTAGCAACCTAGTAAGAAACAATCACGTCAAATGTTAAGAAATATAAAAGCCCATAACTCCTAAAAAAAACGTCAGATCAAAAAAAGAGTACACCATTAGAACCGCCATAACAGAAACCCCTATATAGGAAACTATCTGTCCCTTGGCTTGAACAGAAAATTTATTGGCTTGAAAATCAAAGAAAAGTGGCAGCTATTATAGCATTCAGCCTTCTACTACTACTACTACTAACAACTCACCGCAGCACCCAGCAGTCTGAGGCCAACACAGCTACGCACGCTCCTCCTCCACCTCAATCTATACAGAGCCTCCCTTTTTACACCCGCCCACGAAGTTCCCATTTCCTTTAAATCTTTCTTTATGACGTTCTCCCACCCCAGACTGGGACGACCTGCTTTCCGTTTAGCCCTAGATGGTTGGCCGAAAAGAGCAATCTTTGGCAATCTGTAATCCTTCATCCGCAAAACGTGCCCTAGCCACCTCAACCTTTCTTTCATTATAGCCCTAGAGAGCGGTATTGAACCACATTTTTCGTATAGCCTATTGTTTGAAATACGGTCAGTCAGCCGGGTACCCAGAACAATCCTTAAGCAATTTCTCTGGATAACATCTAGCAAATCTTCATCCGCTTTTCGGAGCGTCCATACTTCAGAGCCATATTTGACCACTGTCATCACTTTAGCTTCTAATATTCTAATCTTGGTTTGCAGACTTATCTTCCTATTCTTCCAGACTTTTTTTAACTGTGAAAAAACACCCTGAGCCTTGGCTATTCTATATTTAACATCTTCACCGCTCCCACCATCTTTACTAATGATACTACCAAGGTAAGTGAAGCTGCTTACCTGCTTAATCTTTTCATTACCCAACGTCACCTTTTCATCTTCACTTATTCCTAGCCTTAGTGACTTAGACTTCCTAACATTAATTTTCAAACCAATTCTAGCACCCTGAACTCGCAAAACCTCTAAAACTTCGTTCATTTTGCTCACACTTTCATCTAGGATGCTTAAATCATCAGCATAATCCAAGTCCAGGGGACTTTTTCCTCCCCATTTGATTCCGTGGTCTCCCATTGCCTTTCCTGTGCTCCTTAAAAAAAAGTCCATCCAAATAATCCATACAAAGGGGGATAGAACATAACCCTGCTTAACTCCTGATTTAATACAAAAGCAGCTGCTAACCTCATTTCCTACCTTAACCGCAGCAGTGTTAATTCTCGTACATAGAACTAATCACTTTTATTTATTTGTCTGGTATACCATACAAGGATAAAACCCTTGCTAAATCTCTTGTATCAACAGAATCGCACGCTTCCTCCTAATCTATAAAACTGAGGACCAAAGGTATTTGAAAACTCAGGCACTTCTCAATTATTAGCCTAACAGTAAAAACTTGGTCGATACATCCTCTACCTTTTCTAAAACCGCACTGCTCTTCTCTTAAAACTTTGTCTACGGCATCTTTCAGTCTAAAAAGTATCATATTACTAAGTAATTTACCCCCTACAGAGACCAGACTAATGCCTCGATAATTACCACACTCACTTTTATCCCCTTTTTTATAAAGTGGCTTAATTAAGGTTTTAATAAAATCGTTAGGTACTTCCCCTTTTTGAAAAATCATATTCATAATCTTCAGTAACTTATTTCTAACCTCAGAGCCACCATATTTAAGAAACTCATTTACCACCCTATCAGCACCTGGAGCCTTATTATTCTTTAATCCTTTTAGTATTGTTGCTAATTCCTCCTCACAAAACAAATCTTCCTTCACATCCAAGGTATCACAAACTTTTTCATTTTCCTCTATATTTTTTCCTGCAACTCTATCTCGGTTAAGCAAATTCTCAAAATGTTCGGCCCTTAGGATATATACAAGTGGGGTTATTCATCCCTAATTTATAAAATCTAACGAAATTCATTTATGATACTTTTTATAGCTGTGTGCTGTAGCACATTTTTTTTCTCCAATGTGGGAATTTTTTTACGATAAAATTCATGGGTCTTATTCATAGATCATAGCTAAGTGCTTGGTTGGTCCTTCAAACCTAACCTCACCAAATTTAATGGGCAATTCTTAATTGACCGGGGCCATGCTATAACTTGGTGATTATGCTTGTGAAGCAGCTAGTTTGATCATTATTCCGAAAATTAAAAAAAAAATATAAAGACGACAAACGGGTATATGGCCAGTAAATGAAAACGAAGAAAAAAAAAACGAATATTTCACCCGTATCTGACAAGGCGTCTTCAGCGTAGAGAAAAAAAAACACTAAAATTAAAAAAATATACATAAAACTAAAATAAACTAACCTAAAAATATAATATACAATTACTTAAGATTTTACAATTTGAAGCTTCCTTCATGAAACCACCTCACAAAAGTAGATTTTGTGATTTGCCTTTGTTCCCAACAAGTTAATAGTTTAAAAATAAATTTTAAACTATACCACAACTTGGGCAAGGCCTCATCATTACCATAAGCTAAAGAATCGTATGGAAGACATGTGCTATACAAATATTATACCCTCAAAATTAAGAGAAATAGTAAAAAAAGGCCCTAGATCTTTTATTGATGATTTTTCAGAACGAGGAGAATATGTTAAGCAAATGGTAGCCCTAAATAGTGACGAAGACCACACTGCCTTTCATTAACAAACAAACACATATTGAAACAATAGGGAAAATTCAACTGTTTTTCGACAATTTTCCCTTATGTTTCCAAGGGTGTTTATTTGGAATGGTAGCCCCCTCGTATGTAGCGTAATATATGTCTGTTCTTAGTGTCAATGCTGTTTTTTGACCTCATCTGAATATTATTTTTTTTTTAATTTTACACAAACAAAAAATCATAACTAAATCTTTGAAGAAAGGTTGGCTTGCTGTATTTTAAATCAGAATAGCTTCCTACAAATTTTCGGTCAAGAACATTATGGATTTTTCAGCAGACGTTTTGTGTGTTTTTTTAAGAAACATTTTAGGGATATATCTGTCTATTTACATTTGCTTGAAACAATAGATTCTCCCATTAAAGATTTTCAAAAGGCAACCAAAAACTAAAGTACTCGGAATTACCAACTGCTATACTTTTTTGTCCTCTACAATTCCTTAAGTTTTACTTTAAGGTATAGAGCCTGGGGTTGAGAGGGTGGTTGCTTCTCTCAAACACTGCATAATTTATGTTAATTTAAAGTTTTAGGGCCACCCTTTAGTTTAATTTTTTTATATACAGAAGTATTTATATTTGAAACTTTGAAAAAAGGTGGGCTTTCCCCGTTGGCTTTTGTTCTAAATTTTTCAAATGAGGTCATAGCAGACATTTTGTCCAAGTGTATCTTTTTTTTTTTTCAGGAGACAAATCAGTGACACGATCTCAACTTTTGCAAGTGAGTAATTTCAACTGAAAAAAATGTATTTATAAATTGCTTTGGAAAGGTGAGAATTTTATCCCTTGCTGAAATGTGGATTGTATACAATTGCTATCCAACTGAAGTGCCGATTCACAGACTCCTTTTTTTGTGCAATTGAACATATTATGCTAGTACTGTATTCTAGACCTATTGGCTAATTGATAGGCTCTAGGATAAAAACAGGTGTTTCGTAGCATTTTGGATTGATAACTGAGAGCAAATGAAGCCTAATATGGCTTAAATACGTTAAAATCCCCTCCTTACGATAATCCCCCTAAAACTAAGATCAAGCAGGATGCTTAGATCGAGCGTGTGGGAAATGTCTCTTTTGAATACCAATTGCGAGTTCTAGTGCTCTGTTTATGAGTTGGAAGTAACTGGAGGAAGCAAGGTTTCTCCTCACTTCCTCTTTCTGGCAAACAGGATGTAATATTGATCACATCCGTCTTGTGATACTGATCACTTCTTCATCATGGCAAAATAGGACGTGATATTGATATCCCAAATAGTTATTCTATTGAGAAATATTGAAGTATAAAAATTATATTTCTTGAGGTATACTCCCTGAGTATTACATTAAAAACAAATAAAATGTGCAAGAAACAAGTTTTCTCAACCTAAAACAAAGACTGATACTAACAATCAAAAAGAATAGAAATATCCCTTAAATTAGGAAGGCCGTCACCCCCTCCTGCTCCCCCTCCTTGTACGCAATAATTTGAATTTTATCTATCCACGCTTAAGGAACGAAAGATTCTAACATAAAACCGATGTCGTGAAAAGTCTTTTTAATTGTTTGCCACGAGGCCGGAAGAACTTTTTTAATTTGCAAATACAAGAAACAATACAAATTTCATTCGAAATACTTTGAAGTAAATAAAACCATTACAATCACCAACCGGAAATGATTTCTTCACTCTAAGATGTAAAAAAGTAGCTTAGCGACGGATGGAGGAAGAAGGGGATATGGGTGACAGCTTACTCATATAAAGGATAATTTACGTCATCATTTTTCAAAGTTTTGTTTTCAAAAAACTTTGACTCTAGTTTTGACACTTTAATGTTAAAAAAAAATATATTTTAAAACGGGGAACGTTGAAAACCTTGAAACTTTGGTATTCAAATACGAACAGTAACTTTGAAAACGACGCTTTTCAAAGAAACGTAAAGGCTATATTCAACTTGAGATCAGAATGCTCATCAGTTCACTAATAAGCTTGTTGAAAGCTAACAAGTTTAAAATTTTATTGCTCTGTAATTTTTTTTCAATGTTGTAATAAGTACAAAAGAGAATATTTGTAATATTGTTCAGGCGAAAAGCACCAAAATACTTGTAATGCCTGAGGAGAGCACCAAAATTGGCTGAAACTTACTTTTGAGCATGGCTTGATTATGCAAACGAGGTATCTTGAAATTCAAGATGGTGGACGAAAATTCGAGTTTTTCAAAATTAGACGACATGGCCGTTCAAATAGGCTAGTAGGGTTTAATCGATGACACAGGTTACGAATATGAGCCTAGAAATAACCTAAGCTGTACCGTGGTTCCGCTAAGTGTCTCAAATCCAAGATGGATGTCGAAAATATGAGTTTGTCAAAATGAAAAGATATGACCGCTCAAATAGGCCAGTATGGGGTAATCGATGGCAGAAGTTCCGTATATGAACTTGAAACTAACCTAAGATATACCGTAGTGTTACTAGGCACTTCAGATTCAAGATGGCAGTCGAAAATGCAAGTTTTGTTAAAACAAGAAGTAATGGCTTCAAATGGGCTGATTAGGAGCAATCAACAAGTCAGATTCTGAAAACGCACGTATATGCACATAAATATACCTTAGTTGTACCGTTGATCCGCTTAGGGTCTAAAACCGAAGATGGTGTAAGAAAATGACAGTTTTCTGAATAATGCGAAGTTCATAATCTCGATTTAACAGGCTGGAGTGGAGTAATTTTTGCAGCAGTTTTAAATATTTTTCTATCATTCCAACATACGCCTAATAATATTACAGCCTGTACGGAACAAATTGCCTAAGTATGATACCAAGACGCGTATGGCCTTTGTTTACATTTGCTAAACCAAAATCAGCTTAATACTTGTTAACTCTATATCTCTTTATCTATAGTAAATGAATCAACAGAAGCTAAATGGACGGATTAAAGCATTCAAGAATTATAATTTTATCAGGAACACAAAGAAATCAATTGAATCTACTTGTAAAAAAATTATAATCACATGAGTAGGGATGCATCTATTGATGCTACGAGTACAAGATCATTGACCCCCAACGAGGTAGAATACGACAAGTACAAGATGACAGCCAATCAGAGGACTAGAATCCTACGAGTACAAGATCACGTGTCTCTTTCTAGACCAATCAGAGATGTTTCTAAGTGTACTGATTACAGACGGGGATCCATATTTCTAGGAAATTAATTTACATAATCGACAATGATGAAAATCTGACAGGGAATTCTAATGTATCATGAGGAAAATTAAGAAACAATATGGCTTCTCTAGTTTAGTGTCAGAGCTAGGACACCTTAGGTAATTTTCAGAAATTCAAACGAGATACAAGGAGATTGAACATATTTAACGCGGGAATTGTTTCCTGGGAATTTTAAATGTGACATAACAGAGATTCCAAAACAAAGGAACATTCAAAAATTACATTTAGGGGATTACTTGGGTGAAACAAATTAATCGACATTTTAGGGATTATTTGTGCAAAACAGTTCGAGACATTTTAGAGGATGATTTGGGCGAAACAGATTGAGAGGGATTGAGAGAGATTAAGAGAGATTGAGAGATTAAGAGAGATTGAGAGAAATGAAGAGAATATTAGACAAATTTAGTGAAGGGCCCCCTCCCTCCAACTTTATGGGCCCCCTCCATTTTTTTGAACTTTTGTTTTATTTTTTTTAACATGGTATTCTTTCAACTTTCTATTTTACAAGTCTTCGAATGAACATGTAAACAATATGGGATTATGTGAGACGATTATGGATTTGAACATCATGGAAAGCAACCATCAATGACCCTAGCCATCAAGGACTTCAACCTCCAAGGTCCCCTACCCCAACCCCAATGATCCCCACCCCCTCCACCCAACTCTTTGCCCCCCCCCCCATTTTTTACGCTTTTTTTGCGTGCTTGAGACAGAGGAGGGCCCCCCTCCCCCAAAATTTTTGGCCCCATTTCCATTTTTTTAATACTTTGTTTGCAAGCTCGAGACACAGAAGGGCTCCCCCTCCCTCCATCTTTTTGGGCCCCTCTCCACATTTTTTAATACTTTTTTTACGTGCTTGAGACACAGAAATTAACAAACAGAAAGAGGTTTTTCAGCTAAAGCAGGGAACAAGTTTAAAACTTTTCCAACAACACACACACGACATGAGAAGAAACCTAGCAAAGGAAGCAAGAAACAACAGACTTTCACACAAGTAAAATGATGAAACAGCATATTTAAAAATATCAAATCATAAGTTTCCAACAACACACAGACAACATGAGAAGAAACCTAGCAAAGGAAGCAAGAAACAGCAGACATTCACACAAATAAAATCTTGAAAGATCATAAATAAAAAACCAAATTGTAAGTTTCCAACAACACACACACGACATGAGAAGATACCTAGAAAAGGAAGCAAGAAACAAAGACTTTCACACAAGTAAAATGATGAAACAGCATATTTAAAAATATCAAATCATAAGTTTCCAACAACACACAGACAACATGAGAAGAAACCTAGCACAAAAAGCAAGAAACAGCAGACTTTCACACAAATAAAATCTTGAACCATCATAAAAAAAAATACCGAATTATAAGTTTCCAAAAACACACACACACACGACATGAGAAGAAACCTAGCAAAGGGAGCAAGAAATAACAGACTTTCACACAAATAAAATCATGAGCCATCATAAGTAAAAATAACAAATCATAAGTTTGCAACAACAGACACACGACATGAGAAGAAACCTAGCAAAGGAAGCAAGAAACACCGGACTTTCACACAAATAAAATCTTGAACTATCATAAATAGAAATACCAAATCATAAGTTTCCAACAACACACACACGACATGAGAAGGAACCTAGTAAAGGAAACAAGAAACGAAGACTTTCACACAAGTAAAATCATGAACCAGCATATTTAAAAATACCAAATCATAAGTTTCCCAAAACACCCACACGACATGAAAAGAAACCTAGCACAGACAGTAAGAAACAGCAGGCTTTCACACAAATAAAATCTTGAACCATCATAAATAAAAATACCAAATCATAAGTTTCCAAAAACACACACATGACATGAGAAGAAACCTAGCAAAGGAAGCAAGAAACAACAGACTTTCACACAAGTAAAATCATGAATCATCACAAGTAAAAATATCAAATCATAAATTTCCAAACAAAAACACTCGACATGAGAAGAAACCTAGCACAGGAAGCAAGAAACAAAGACTTTCACACAAGCAAATCTTGAACCAGCATAAGTAAAAGTACCAAATCTAAGTTTACAACAACACACACACGACTTGACAAGAAACCTAGCAAAGGAAGCAAATAACAACAGACATTCAAACAAGTAAAATCAGGAACCAGCACAAGTAATAAGAGCAAATCATAAGTTTCCAGCAACACACACACGACATGAGAAGAAACATAGCAAAGGAAGCAACAAGCAGCAGACATTCATACAAATAAAATCTTGAACCATCATAAATAAAAATACCAAATCATAAGTTTCCAAAAACACACACACACGACATGAGAAGAAACCTAGCAAAGGACGCAAGAAACAGCAAACTTTCACACCAGTAAAATCATGAATCTGTATAAGTAAAAATACCAAATCATAAGTTTCCAACAACAAACACACGACATGACAAGAAACCTAGCAATGGAACCAAGAAACAATAGACTTTCACACAAGTAAAATCTTGAACCAGCACAAGTAAAAATACCAAATCATAAGTTTTCAACAACACACACACGACATGAGAACAAACATAGCAAAGGAAGCAAGAAACAACAAACATTCACACAAGTAAAATCATGAGCCAGCATAAGTAAGAATACCAAATCAGGAGTTTCCAACAACACACACACGACATGAGAAGAAACCTAGCAAGGGAAGCAAGAAACAATAGACTTTCACACAAGTAAAATCATGAACCAGAATAAGTAAAAATACCAAATCAATTTTTCCAACATTACACACACGACTTAAGAAGAAACCTAGCAAAGGAAGCAAGAAACAACGGACTTTCACACAAGTAAAATCATGAACCATCATAAGTAAAAATACTTAATCAGAAGTTTCCATCAACACACACACGACAAGAGAAGAAACCTAGCAAAGGAAGCAAGAAACAACAGACTTTCACACAAGTAAAATCTTGAACCAGCACAAGTAAAATACCAAATCATAAGTTTCAAACAACATACACACGACATGAGAAGAAACCTAGCAAAGGAAGCAATACACAAGAGACATTCACAGAAGTAAAATCATGAGCCAGCATAAGTAAAAATACCAAATCATAAGTTTCCAACAACACACATATAACATGAGAAGAAACATAGCACAGGAAGCAAGAAACAGCAGACTTTCACACAAATAAAATCTTGAACCATCATTAATAAAAATACCAAATCATAAGTTTCCAAAAACACTCACAAAACACGAGAAGAAACCTAGCACAGGAAGCAAGAAACAACACACTTTCACACAAGTAAAATCATGAACCAGCATAAGTAAAAATACCAAATCATAAGTTTCCAACAACACACATATAACATGAGAAGAAACCTAGCAAAGGAAGCTAGAAATGAAGACTTTCACAGAAATAAAATATTGAACCAGCACAAAATAATTTCTTAGACCATACTGCTTTTCCATTTACAAAAAATTAAACAAGAAAAACGGATTATAATTTATATAAAGCAGTGAATACAAACCCTTAATTGAACAAAAATACTCCGAATATTTCGGCCCCACATCCGGGAGCCTTTCTCAACGGAAAAAAAAATTCTTACATCAACATTAAAAACATACTAAACAAACAAAAGAAAAAATATAAATAAATAGGAAAAGAAAACTCACATATTAAATAAACAATTCCATTCACTGGCGTATAAACAAAATCGACTGTTTATATTGATTGGAACACGCCTTCTCACAGTATATAAATGGAAATCTATCAAAAAATGAAAATATATTTATACTTAAACTAAAACAATAAAGTTCAGCTAACCCCCCGCCCATAACCCCTAAATAGATCTCACAAGTTCATCACCCAATGTTTGAACTATAAATTTAACAGATTCGTGTGCTCGCAAGCTTAGCTGCAGTTCGTTTACCTTTCCCAGCATTTAACCCAGTCTGACCTTTGTCCGCAAGGTCATCTTTCGCATCCGAAATATAATTAAAATTATTACTGGTTGAAGATATTACCTGCTTTTTAATTAAACTATTATAAATCGAATTGATCCTAAAATCCCTTTCATTTCTATTCATACTAATACCCCCATATATTATCTTTTTTATTTCTATAATTTCCCTGAAGCTGTGTAAAAGTCCTACAGACGTATCTACTATTTTTGTTTGATCAAATAAAATACTGTGATGAGGAAAATTATAAAGATGTTCTGCAACAGCTGACTCAAACGTTTCTGGTGTTTTGTTTTGTTTTAGAGCGCAATATATGGCATTCTTATGTTGCTGTAGCCTATTTTCTAAAATCTGTTGTGTTCTTCCCACATGAAATTTACCAAAAGAGCATGGAATTTTGTATACTCCCTTTTGCAAATTTCTCGGTACCTTGTCTTTCCCGTTATTTAACAACGAGCTTATAGTTTGTCCTGATTAAAATACTGTATTTATATTATGTTTTTTAATTCTCTTCATAATTTTTGTGACAATATTGGGATAAAAGGCAAAGTTATGTAATTTTTTTCTTGATTTGACCCATCTTCTTCTAATATTTTTGGTTCCGTCAACTTTTTTTTCCTTTTTTCAATTATTTGAGAAATCATATTTTCCGGATAGCCATTACCTACTAGAATATCCTTAATAAAAATTTGTTCATTGTTTATGTATTCTGGTGAAGCTAATTTTAATACCCTATCAACTAAAGAAATAGACACACCCCTTTTTACCTGGATCGGATGATCTGATGCGAAAGACAAGTAACGGTTGTTATTAGTCGGTTTACGGTAAATTGAAAACGTTAGTTCGTTATTATTTCTATGGATCAAAATATCTAGAAACGGTAACTTATTCTCTGTTTCCTTTTCAATTGTAAAAATTAATTCTCCTCCCAGATTATTTAAATGTTCCAAAAAACCTTCAATTTGTGATTCCCCGTAATTCCAAATAACTAAAATATCATCCATATATCTGCCCCAAAATTTAGGTTTTGCAAAATGTGTTTCTATGGCTAAATTTTCTACATACTCTACATAAATATTTGTTAACAACGGACTTAAAGGCCCTCCCATTGCAAATCCCCTAATTTGATGGTAAAAATTATCTCTAAACGTGAAGTAATTAGTATACCTGCTAGTTATTCTGACTAAATTTAATATAGTTTCCAGTTCAATTCCCGAAGATAATTCTTCTATCTCATTTTTACGTTCCTCAAGTTTTTAGGATAAAATATTAAACGATTTATCGAAAGGAATATACGTATACATGGATTTTATATCAAAACTGAACCATCTAGATTCTTCTGATATTTTTACACTTATAAGTTTTTTCTTTTAAAAATTCCGAGTTTTTTATATACGAGTCTTGGAGATATAATAAAGGTTTAAGTGTCATAGCTGCCCATTTCTCAATTTTTACCGTTGGTGAATTGGTTGTTGAAACAATAGGTCTTAAAGGGATACCTGTTTTATGTATTTTTTGCAAACTATATATTCTTGGGCTAACTGATCCCCTTGGAAAGAACTTGTAATAAATTTGGGTTGTGATACTTCCATTTGTTTTAAGGTCTTCTAAATCTTTTCTTAATCGTTTAACATACAATTCAGTTGGGTCTGAGTTAATTTTTTTATATGTTGAAGTATCACTTAGAATTGTTTTGCTATTTTACTATCATAATCATCTTTTTCTAGGATTACCACTGTATTGCTCTTATCCGCTTTCGTTATTATTAGAGAATCATCATTTTTAAATCTTTAAAACTTTAATATCTTTGTTCTTAACTTCACGTTTAGAGATAATTTTTACCATCAAATTAGGGGATTGGCAATGGGAAGGCCTTTAAGTCCGTTGTCATCAAATATTTATGTAGAGTATGTAGAAAATTTAGCTATAGAAACATATTTTTTAAAACCTAAATTTTGCGGCAGATATATGGATAATATTTTAGTTATTTGGAATTACGAGGAATTACGAATTGAGGTTTTTTGGAACATTTAAATAATCTGGGAGGAGAGTTAATTTTTACAATTGAAAAGGCAACAGAGAATAAGTTACCGTTTCAAGATATTTTGATCCATAGAAATAATAACGAACTAACGTTTTCAATTTACCGTAAACCGACTAATAACAACCGTTACTTGTCATTCGCATCAAATCATCTGATCCAGGTAAAAAGGAATGTGGTTATTTCTTTAGTTGATTGGGTATTAAAAGTAGCATCACCAGAATATATAAGCAATAAACTAATTTTTATTAAGGATATTCTAGTAGGTAATGGCTATCCAGAAAATATGATTTCTCAAATAATTGAAAAAAAGGAAAAAAAAGTTGACGGAACCAAAAATATTAGAGGAAGATGGGTCAAATCAAGAAACAATTACATAACTTTGCCTTTTATCCCAATATGGTCACAAAAATTAAGACGAGAATTAAAAAAACATAATATAAATACAGCATTTAAATCAGGACAAACTATAAGCTCGTTGTTAAATAAGGGAAAAGCAAGGTACCGAGAAATTTGCAAAAGGGAGTATACAAAATTCCATGCTTTTGTGGTAAATTTTATGTGGGAAGAACACAACAGATTTTAGAAAATAGACTACAGCAACACAAGAATGCCATAGATTGCGCTCTAAAACAAAACAAAACACCAGAAACGTTTGAGTCAGCTGTTGCAGAACATCTTTATAATTTTTCTCATCACAGTATTTTATTTGATCAAACAAAAATAGTAGATACGTCTGTAGGACTTTTACAAAGCTTCAGGGAAATTATACAAATAAAAAAGATAATATATGGGGGTATTAGTATCAATAGAGATGAAGGGGAACTTAGGATCAATTCGAATAGTAATAGTTTAAATAAAAAGCAGTTAAAATTTTCAACCAGTACTATTTTAATAATAGTTCGGATACGAAAGATGACCTCGCGGACAAAGGTCAGATTGGGTTAAATGCTGGGAAAGGTAAACGATCTGCAGCTAAACTTGCAAGCAAACGAATCTGTTCAATTTATAATTCAAACATTGGGTGATGAACTTGTGAGATCTATTTAGGGGTTATGGGCCGGAGGTTAGCTGACCTTTATTGTTTTAGTTTAAGTATAAATATATTTTCATTTTTTTATATATTTCCATTTATATACTGTGAGAAGGCGTGTTCCAATCAATATAAACATTCGATTTTGTTTATACGCCAGTGAATGGAATTGTTTATTTAATATGTGAGTTTTATTTTCCTATTTATTTATATTTTTTCTAAAATTTGCTTAGCATGTTTTTTATGTTGATGTAAGAAATTTTTTCTCCATTGAGAAAGGCTCCCGGATGTGGGGCCGAAATGTTCGGAGTATTTGTTTAATTAAGTGTTTGTATTCACTGCTTTATAGAAATTAAAACCCTTGTTTTAGTTTAACTTTTTGTGAGCCAGCACAAATAAAAATACCAAATCATAAGTTTACAAAAACACACACACGACATGAGAAGAAACCTAGCACAGGAAGCAAGAAACGAAGACTTTCACACAAGTAAAATCATGAAACAGCATAAGTAAAAATACCAAATCATAAGTTTCCAACAACACACACACGACATAAGAAGAAACCTAGCAAAGGAAGCAAAAAACAACAGACATTCAGACAAGTAAAATTATGAACCAGCACAAGTAAAAATACCACATCATAAGTTTCTTAAAACACACACATGACATGAGAAGAAACATAGCAAAGGAAGCAAGAAACAACAGACTTTAAAACAAGTAAAATCATGAACCAGAACAAGTAAAAATACCAAATCATAAGTTTCCAACAACAAACACACGACATGAGAAGAAAACTCGCAAACGAAGCAAGAAACAACAGACTTTCACACAAGTAAAATCTTGAACCAGCGCAAGTAAAAATACCACATCATAAGTTTCCAACAACACACACACGACATGAGAAGAAACATAGCACAGAAAGCAAGAAACGAAGACTTTCACACAAGTAAATTCATGAACCAACATATTTAAAAATACCAAATCATAAGTTTCAAACAACACACACATGACATGAGAAGAAACGTAGCAAAGGAAGCAAGAAACGAAGACGTTTACACAAGTAAAATCACGAACCAATATAAGTAAAAATACCAAATCATAAGTTTCCAACAACATATACACAACATGAGAAGAAACCTCGCAAAGGAAGCAAGACAGAGCAGACTTTCACACAAGTAAAATCATGAACCAGAATAAGTAAAAATACCAAATCATAAGTTTCCAAAAACACACACACGACATGAGAAGAAACATAGCACAGGAAGCAAGAAACGAAGACTTTCACACAAGTAAATTCATGAACCAACATATTTAAAAATACCAAATCATAAGTTTCCAACAACACGCACATAACATGAGAAGAAACGTAGCAAAGGAAGCAAGAAACGAAGACGTTTACACAAGTAAAATCACGAACCAATATAAGTAAAAATACCAAATCATAAGTTTCCAACAACACATACACAACGTGAGAAGAAACCTCGCAAAGGAAGTAAGAAACAGCAGACTTTCACACAAGTAAAATCATGAACCAGAATAAGTAAAAAACCAAATCATAAGTTTCCAAAAACACACACACGACATGAGAAGAAACATAGCACAAGAAGCAAGAAACGAAGGCTTTCACACAAGTAAATTCATGAACCAACATATTTAAAAATACCAAATCATAAGTTTCCAACAACACATACACAACGTGAGAATAAATCTAACAAAGAAAGCAAGAAACGAAGACTTTCACAGAAATAAAATCTTAAACCAGCACAAGTAAAAATACCAAATCATAAGTTTACAAAAATACACACACGACATGAGAAGAAACCTAGCACAGGAGGCAAGACACAACAGACTTTCACACAAGTAAAATCATGAACTAGCATAAGTAAAAATACCAAATCATAAGTTTCCAACAACAAACACACACGACATAAGAAGGAACCTAGCAAAGGAAGCAAGAAGCAACAGATATTCACACAAGTAAAATCATGAGCCATCACAAGTGAAAATACCACATCATAAGTTTCTAACAACACACACATGACATGAGAAGAAACCTAGCACAGGAAGCAAGAAACAACAGACTTTCACACAAGTAAAATCATGAACCAGCATAAGTAAAAATACCAAATCATAAGTTTCCAACAACACACACATGACATGAGAAGAAACCTAGCACAGGAAGCAAGAAACAACAGACTTTCACAAAAGTAAAATCATGAACCAGCACAAGTAAAAATACCAAATCATAAGGTTCCAACAAGACACACACGACATGAGAGGAAACCTAGCAAAGGAAGCAAGAAATAACAGATATTCACAAAAGTAAAATCATAAGCCAGCTGAATTTTTTCAAAGAAAAGAAAAAAGTTTTAGTCCAATTCTAATTTTTCCAAAGAAAATAAAAATCTCCAACTTTTTAATAAATATTCTAAGCGTTTGACATGCTAACGTATCGTAAAATAATGCGAATATTGGAAATTTTTGGGTACCCCAAAGGAATTTAGCTCCTCACACAAGTAAAAACACCACATCATACACCATCAAATAAGTTTCCAACAACACATAAATACCACATCATAAGTTTCCAACAAGTGCCTGCGCGCGTAACCAAGACTAAATTAACCTTAAAAATGAATAAAACCCAACTATATTAGAAAAATATGCAAATAATAACCTTAAAATGAACAAAATGTAGTTGGAAACTTATGATTTGGTATTTTTAAATATGCTGGTTCATGATTGTACTTGTGTGAAAGTCTTCATTTCTTGCTTCCTGTGCTATGTTTTTTCTCATGCCATGTTGTGTTGTTGGAAACTTATGATTAGGTATTTTTACTTATGCTGGCTCATGATTTTACTTTTGTGAAAGTTTGTTATTTCTTGCTTCCTTTGCTAGGTTTCTTCTCACATTACGTGTGTGTTTTTGGAAAGTTATGACTTGGTATTTTTAAATATGTTGGTTCATGAATTTACTTGTGTGAAAGTCTTCTTTTTTTGCTTCCTGTGTTCTGTTTCTTTTCATGTCGTCTGTGTGTTGTTGAACACTTATGATGTGGTATTTTTACTTGTGCTGGTTCATGATTTTACTTGTGTGAAAGTCTGTTGTTTCTTGCTTCCTTTGCTAGGTTTTTTCTCATGTCGTGTATGTGTTGATGGAAACTTATGGTTTGGTATTTTTACTTGTGCTGGTTCATAATTTTACTTGTGTGAATGTCTGTTGTTTCTTGCTTCCTTTGCCAAGTTTCTTCTTATGTCGTGTGTGTGTTGTTGGAAACATATGATTTGGTATTTTTACTTATGCTGGTTTATGATTTTACTTGTATGAAAGTCTGTTGTTTCTTGCTTCCTTTGCTAGGTTTCTTCTCATTTCATATGTTTGTTGGTGGAAACTCATGATTTGGTATTTTTACTTATACTGGTTCATGATTTTACTTGTGTGAAAGTGTGCTGTTTCTTGCTTCCTTTGCTAAATTTCTGCTCAAGTCATGTGTGTGTTGTTAGAAACTTATGATGTGGTATTTTTAAATGTGCTGCTTCATAATTTTATTAGTGTGAATGTCTGTTGTTTCTTGCTTCCTTTGCTAGGTTTCTTCTCACGTTATGTGTGTGTTGTTGGAAAGTTATGATTTGGTATTTTTAAATATGTTGGTTCATGAATTTACTTGTGTGAAAGTCTTTGTTTCTTGCTTCCTGTGCAATGTTTCTTCTCATGTCGTGTGTTTGTTGTTGGAAACTTATAATGTGGTATTTTTACTTGTGCTGGTTAATGATTTTACTTGTGTGAAAGTCTGTTGTTTCTTGCTTCCTTTGCTAGGTTTCTTCTCATGTCGTATGTTTGTTGTTGGAAACTTATTATTTGGTATTTTTACTTATGCTGGTTCATGATTTTACTTGTGTGAAAGTCTACTGTTTCTTGCTTCCTTTGCTAGGTTTCTTCTCATGTCATGTGTGTGTTGTAAGAAACTTATGATGTGGTATTTTTACTTGTGCTGGTTCATAGTTTTATTTGTGTGAATGTCTGTTGTTTCTTGCTTCCTTTGCTAGGTTTCTTCTTATGTCGTGTGTGTGTTGTTGGAAACTTATGATTTGGTCTTTTTACTTATGCTGGTTCATGATTTTACTTGTGTGAAAGTGTGTTGTTTCTTGCTTCCTGTGCTAGGTTGCTTCTCATGTCGTGTGTGTGTTTCTGTTATCTTATTATTTGGTATTTTTAATTGTGCTGGTTCAAGATTATATTTCTGAGAAAGTCTGCTGTTTCTTGTTTCCTGTGCTACCTTTCTTCTCATGTTGTGTTTGTATGTTGTTGGAAACTTATGATTTGGTATTTTTACATATGCTGGTTCATCATTTTACTTGTGTGAAAGTCTACTGTTTCTTGCTTCCCTTGCTAGGTGTCTTCTCATGTCGTGTGTGTGTTGTTGGAAACTTATGATTTTGTATTTTTACTTATGCTGGCTCATGATTTTACTTGTGTGAATGTCTATTGTTTCTTGCTTCCTTTGCTAGGTTTCTTCTCATGTCGTGTGTGTGTTGTTGGAAACTTATGATTTGATATTTTTACTTAAGCTGGTTCATGATTTTACTTGTGTGAAAGTCTGTTGTTTCTCGCTTCCTGTGTTAGGTTTCTTCTGATTTCGTATGTGTGTGTTTTGGGAAACTTATGATTTGCTGTTTTTATTTATGATCGTTCAAGATTTTATTTGTTTGAAAGTCTGCTGTTTCTTGCTTTCTATGCTAGGATTCTTCTCATGTTGTCTGTGTATTGTTGGAAACTTATGATTTGGTATTTTTAAATATGCTGGTTCATGATTTTACTTGTGTGAAAGTCTTCGTTTCTTGCTTCATGTGCTATGTTTCTTCCCATGTCATGTGTGTGTTGTTAGAAACTTATGATGTGATGTTTTTACTTATGCTGGTTCATGATTTTACTTGTGTGAAAGTCTCTTGTTTCTTGCTTCCTCTGCTAGGTTTCTTCTTATGTCGTGTGTTTGTTCTTGGAAACTTATAATTTGGTATTTTTATTTATGATGGTTCAAGATTTTATTTGTGTGAAAGTCTGCCGTTTTTTGCTTCCCATGCTATGTTTCTACTCATGTTGTGTGTGTATTTTTTGTTGAAAACTTATGATTTGGTATTTTTACTTGTGCTAGTTCAAGATTTTACTTGTGTGAAAGTCTGTTGTTTCTTGCTTCCTGTGTTAGGTTTCTTCTGATGTCGTCTGTGTGTTGTGTTAAACTTATGATTTAGTATTTTTATTTATGATGGCTCAAGATTTTATTTGTGTGAATGTCTGCTGTTTCTTGCTTCCTGTGGTATTGTTCTTCTCATGTTGTGTGTGCGTGTTGTTGGAAACTCATGATTTGGTATTTTTACATATGCTTGTTCATGATTTTACTTTTGTGAAAGTCTATTGTTTCCTGCTTCCCTTGCTAGGTGTCTTCTCTTGTCGTGTGTGTGTTGTTAGAAACTTATGATTTGGTATTTTCACTTATACTGGCTCATGATTTTACTTGTGTAAATGTCTGTTGTTTCTTGCTTCCTTTGCTAGGTTTCTTCTCATGTCGTGTGTGTGTTGTTGGAAACTTATGATTTGGTATTTTTATTTGTGCTGGTTAAAGATTTGACTTGTGTGAAAGTCTCTTGTTTCTTGCTTCCTTTGCTAGGTTTCTTCTCATGTCGTGTGTGTGTTGTTGGAAACTTATGATTTGATATTTTTACTTATGCTGGTTCATGATTTTACTTGTGTGAAAGTCTGTTGTTTCTTGCTTCCTGTGTTAGGTTTCTTCTGATGTCGTATGTGTGTGTTTTGGGAAACTTATGATTTGCTATTTTTATCTATGATGGTTCAAGGTTTTATTTGTGTGAAAGTCTGTTGTTTATTGCTTTATGTGCTAGGTTTCTTCTTTTGTTGTCTGTGTGTTGTTGGAAACTTATGATTTGGTATTTTTAAATATGCTCATTCATGATTTTACTTGTTTGAAAGTCTTCGTTTCTTGCTTCTTGTGCTATGTTTCTTCCCATGTCATGTGTGTGCCATTAGAAACTTATGATGTTGTATTTTTACTTATGCTGGTTCATGATTTTACTTGTGTGAAAGTCTGTTGTTTCTTGCTTCCTTTGCTAGGTTTCTTCTCATGTCGTATGTTTGTTGTTGGAAACTTATGATTTGGTATTTTTACTTATGCTGGTTCATGATTTTACTTGTGTGAATGTCTGTTGTTTCTTGCTTCCATTGCTAGGTTTCCTCTCATGTCGTATGTTTGTTGTTGGAAACTTATGATTTGGTATTTTTACTTATGCTGGTTCATGATTTTACTTGTGTGAAAGTCTGCTGTTTCTTGCGTCCTTTGCTAGGTTTCTTCTCATGTCGTGTGTGTGTTGTTGGAAACTTATGAATTGGTATTTTTATTTATGATGGTTCAAGATTTTGTTTGTGTGAATGTCTGCTGTTTCTTGCTTCCTTTGCTATATTTCTTCTCATGTCGTGTGTGAAATTTATGATTTGGTGTTTTTACTTATAGTGGTTCATGATTTTACTTGTGTGAATTTCTGTTGTTTCTTGCTTCCTGTGCTAGGTTTCTTCTCATGTCGTGTGTGTGTTGTTGGAAACTTCTGATTCGGTATTTGTACTTGTGCTGGTTCATGATTTTACTTCTGTGAACGTCTCTTGTTTCTTGCTTTCATTGCTAGGTTTCTTCTCATGTCATGTGTGTGTTGTTGGAAACTTATGATTTGGTACTTTTACTTATGCTGGTTCACGATTTTATTTGTGTGAAAGTCTTTGTTTCTTGCTTCCTGTGCTAGGTTTCTTCCGATGTCGTGTGTGTGTTGTTGGAAACTTATGAATTGGTATTTTATTTATGATGGTTCAAGATTTTGTTTGTGTGAATGTCTGCTGTTTCTTGCTTTCTGTGCTATGTTTCTTCTCAAGTCGTGTGTGTGTTGTTGGAAACTTATGATTTAGTATTTTTACTTGCGATGATTCATGATTTTCCTTGTGTGATTTTCCGTTGTTTCTTGCTTCCTTTGCTAGGTTTCTTCTTATGTCGTGTGTGTGTTGTTGGAAACTTATGTTTTTGGTATTTTTACTTATCATGGTTCATTATTTTACTTGTGCGAAAGTCCGTTGGTTTTTGCTTCTTTTGCTAAGTTTCTTCTCATGTCGTGTGTGTGTTGTTGGAAACTTATGATTTGGTATTTTTACTTATGATGGTCCATGATTTTACTTGTGTGAAAGACTGTTGTTTCTTGCTTCCTTTGCTAGGTTTCTTCTCATGTCGTGTGTGTGTTTTTGGAAACATATGATTTGGTAATTTTATTTATAATGGTGCAAGATTTTATTTGTGTGAAAGTCTGTTGTTTCTTGCTTCCTTTGCTAGGTTTCTTCTTATGTAGTGTGTGTGTTGTTGGAAACGTATGATTTTGGTATTTTTACTTATGATGGTTCATGATTAGACTTGTGTGAAAGTCTGTTGTTTCTTGCTTCCTTTGCTAGGTTTCTTCTCATGTCGTGTGTGTGTTTTTGGAAACTTATAATTTGGTATTTTTATTTATGATGATTCAAGATTTTATTTGTGTGAAAGTCTGTTGTTTCTTGCTTCCTTTGCTAGGTTTCTTCTCATGTAGTGTGTTTGTTGTAGGAAACTTATGATTTGGTATTTTTAAATATGCTGGTTCATGATTTTACTTGTGTGAAAGTCTTCCTTTCTTGCTTCTTTTGCTAGGTTTTTTCTCATGTTGTGTGCTTGTTGTTGGAAACTTATGATTTAGTATTTTTATTTATGATGGGTCAATATTTTATTTGTGTGAATGTCTGCTGTTTATTGCTTCCTGTGGTATGTTTCTTCCCATGTCGCGTGTATGTTGATGGAAACTTATGATTTGATATTTTTACTTAAGCTGGTTCGTGATTTTACTTGTGTGAAAGTCTGTTGTTTCTTGCTTCCTTTGCTAGGTTTCTTCTCATGGCGTGTGTGCTGCTGGAAATGTTTTAAACTTGTTCCCTGCTTTAGCTGAAAGACCTTTTCTGTTTGTTAATTAAATTAAAAAAACAAGTTTTTTAAACTGAAAGTAAGGAGCGACATTAAAACTTAAAACGAACAGAAATTATTCCGTATATGAAAGGGGCTGTCCCCTCCTCAACGCCTCGCTCTTTACGCTAAAGTTTTTTATTGTTTTAAAAAATAAAGTTGTGAGACAGAGTCAAACTTTAGCGTAAAGAGCGAGGCGTTGAGGAGGGGACAGCCCGTTTCATATACGGAATAATTTCTGTTCGTTTTCAGTTTTAATGTCGCTCCTTACTTTCAGTTTAAAAAACTTGTTTTTTTTTAATTTAATTTCTGATTGTTTTTTAGTTAATGCAGCTTTTATTTGCATAAAAATTTTACTTTTCATTTGCTAAATGGATGTCTTTACAAATTAACTTACGTAACTAACTTCTATATTCGTATATTTTTCTTCTGGCAAAAAATACAAAGTTACAGATTTTTGCAGATATGAGCTTGAAACTTATGTAATAGGGTTTTGTGATACGCTGAATCTGACGGTGTGATTTTCATTAAAATTCTTTCACTTGTAGGGGATGTTTCCCCCCTCTTTAAAAGATCGAGTAAGTTTTCTCAGGCTCGTAGCCTTTGATGAGTAATACTAAACTTAATAAAATTTATATATTTAGAATCAGCATTATAAACACATTCTTTTGATACATTTATTGACATCAAAATTCCGTTTTTAAAAGTTTCGATTACTATTAAGCCGTATCGCTTGTTTTTTTATTGTTTTTTTATTACGTATATGTTATTACGTATATGAGGGGGCTCTCCCCTTAGTCAATACCACGCTCTTTACGTTAAAAGTTAAAAAACATTTGATTCACAAACCCCTGAATCACAAAGATCGTTTAATTAGAATAGATAGCTCTTTTGAAAGCACTAAAAAAAACTGTAGCGTAAAGAGCGAGGTATTGACTTGGGGGAGAACCCCCTCACATACGTTATAATTTCTGTTCGTTTTAAATTCTAATATTCCTTCTTACATTTCAGTTGAAATGTAATTATTCCGTATATGAAAGGGGCTGTCCCCTCCTCAACGCCTCGCTCTTTACGCTAAAGTTTTTTATTGTTTTAAAAAATAAAGTTGTGAGACAGAGTCAAACTTTTGTGTAAAGAGCGAGGCGTTGAGGAGAGAACAGCCCCAAACCCCTAATCACAAGGGCCGTTTAATTAGAATAGATAGCTCTTTTGAAAGCACTAAAAAAAACTGTAGCGTAAAGAGCGAGGTATTGACTTGGGGGAGAACTCCCTGACATACGTTATAATTTCTGTTCGTTTTAAGTTCTAACATTCCTTCTTACATTTCAGTTGAAATGTAATTATTCCGTATATGAAAGGGGCTGTCCCCTCCTCAACGCCTCGCTCTTTACGCTAAAGTTTTTTATTGTTTTAAAAATAAAGTTGTGAGACAGAGTCAAACTTTAGCGTAAAGAGGGAGGCGTTGAGGAGGGGACAGCCCCTTTCATATACGGAATAATTTCTGTTCGTTTTAAGTTTTAATGTCGCTCCTTACTTTCAGTTTAAAAAACTTGTTTTTTTTATTTAATTTCTGATCGTTTTTTAGTTAATGCAGCTTTTATTTGCATAAAAATTTTACTTTTCTTTTGCTAAATGGATGTCTTTACAAATTAACTTACGTAACTAACTTCTATATTCGTATATTTTTCTTCTGGCAAAAAATACAAAGTTGCAGATTTTTGCAGATATGAGCTTGAAACCTATGTAATAGGGTTTTCTGATACGCTGAATCTGACAGTGTGATTTTCATTAAAATTCTTTCACTTGTAGGGGATGTTTCCCCCCTCTTTAAAAAATCGAGTAAATTTTCTCAGGCTCGTAGCCTTTGATGAGTAATACTAAACTTAATAAAATTTATATATTTAGAATCAGCTTTATAAACACATCCTTTTGATACATTTATTGACATCAAAATTCCGTTTTTAAAAGTTTCGATTACTATTGAGCCGTATAGCTTGTTTTTTCATTGTTTTTTTATGACGTATATGCTATTACGTATATGAGGGGGTTCTCACCTTAGTCAATACCACGCTCTTTACGTTAAAAGTTAAAAACAATTTTGATTCACAAACCCCTGAGTCACAAAGGCCGTTTAATTAGAATAGATAGCTCTTTTGAAAGCACTAAAAAAAACTGTAGCGTAAAGAGCGAGGTATTGACTTGGGGGAGAACCCCCTCACATACGTTATAATTCCTGTTCGTTTTAAGTTCTAATATTCCTTCTTACATAACAGTTGAAAAAACTTGTTTTTTTATTTAATTTCTGATCGTTTTTTAAATAGTGCTTGAAAATCCGGCACCCCCTTCATAGAAATGTCCCTTACCCCAAAGAAACATCCTCCACGGAAATATTCTCCAGAGTAACCCCCTCCTCTAGCCCCCCCCCCCCCCTCTCCAGAAAAAATCCTTCCTGAAAATGGTTGTATACTTCCCAATAACCAATAATAATGCTGGCAAGTCCGGCACCCCCTTCATGGCAATTTCCCTTCCCCCATGAAAACTTCCTTCATGAACAGATCCTCCAACATTACCACTGATCCACCCTTCCCTCCCACTACCAAAAAAAAAACCTCCTGAAAACTTCTGTATACTTCCCAATAACCAATTCTATATGTTAACATTGGGTAAAGTTCAGAACTTTTAGCCCTCCCTCTGGGAACTTCGGGGGATTAAGTCATCCTAAAAGACAAATTTATCATATTTTCGACCATGCTGAACAAAATGGCTATCTCAAAATTTTGATCGGGCGACTTTGGGAAAAAAATAAGCGTGGGAGGGGGCCTAGTTGCCCTCCATTTTTTTTCACTTAAAAAGGGCACTAGAACTTTTAATTTCCGTTCCAATGAGCCCTCCTACGATATTCTAGGACCACTGGGTCGATGCAATCACCCCTGGGGAAAAAAAAACAAACAAACACAAACAAACAAATAAACACGCATCCGTGATCTTTCTTCTGGCAAAAAATGTAAAATTCCACTTTTTTGTAGATAGAAGCTTGAAACCTCTACAGTAGGGCTCTCTGATACGCTGAATATGATGGTGTGATTTTCATTAAGGTTCTATAACTTTTAGGGGGTCTTTCCCCCTTTTTTTGAAAACCAGCAAAATTTTCTCAGGCGCTTAACTTTTGTTGGGTAGCACTAAACTTGATGAAAGTTATATATTTGAAATCAGCATTGAATTCTAATTCTTTTGATATATCTATTGGTATCAAAAACCCGTTTTCTAGAGTTTCGGTTACCATAGAGCCCGGTCGCTCCTTACTTACAGTTCGTTACCACGAACTGTTTGATTTCTGTGTCTCAGCACGCAAAAAAAAGTATTAAAAAATGTGGGGAGGGGCCTAAAATGTTGTGGGAAGGGGGGCCCTTCTGTGTTTCAAGCGCGCAAAAAAAGTATAAAAAATGGGGGGACCAAAAATTTGGGGGGAGGAGGTTGCCCTTTTTTGTCTCAAGCACGCAAAAATTTTTTTAAAAAATGGGGGGGGGGGCAAAAAGTTGGATGGAGGGGGGGGGCCTTTGGGGTTGGGGTAGGGGACCTTGGAGGTTGAGGCCCTTGATGGCTAGGGTTATTGATGGTTGCTGTCCTTGATGTTCAAATCCATAATCGTCTCACATAATCCCATATTGTGTACTTTTTCATTCGAAGACATGTAAAAAAAAGTTGAAAAAAATACCATGTTAAAAAAAAGTTTTAAAAAAATGGAGGGGGCCCATAAAGTTGGAGGGAGGGGGGCCCTTTACTAAATTTATTTAACATTCTCTTCATTTCTCTCAATCTCTCTTAATATCTCAATCTCTCTTAATCTCTCAATCTCCCTTAGTCTCTCAATCTCTCTTAATCTCTCTCAAGTCTCTTATTCTAATTCGCCCAAATCATCCTCTAAAATGTCTCAAACTGTTTCGCCCCAATAATCCCTAAAATATCGATTAATTTGTTTCGCCCAAATAATCCCCTAAACGGAATTTCTGAATGTTCTTTTGTTTTGGAATTCCTCTACTATCACATTTAAAATTCCCAGGAAACAATTCCTGCGTTAAATATATTCAATCTCCTTGTATCTCGTTTGAATTTCTGAAAATTATCTAGGGTGTCCCAGTTACAGTATAAACGCTTCGAAAGAATATTAATTCCAGAATTTATCTCTGACACTAAAGTAGAGAAGCCATATTGTTTCTTAATTCCCCTCATGATTCATTAGAATTCCCCGTCAGATTTTCATCATTGTCGATTATGTAAATCAATCCTAGAAATATGGATTCCCGTCTGTAATCAATACACTTAGAAACATCTCTGATTGGTCTAGAAAGATACACGTGATCTTTTACTCGTGGGATTCTAGCCCTCTGATTGGCGGTCATCTTGTACTCGTCATATTCTACCTTGTTGGGGGTCAATTATCTTGTACTCGTAGCATCAATAGTTGCATCCCTACTCACATGTTTAACAATTAAATCCCTTTGATTTGCACCAGCATAGTGGCTACAGTTAACGTTAACTTTCCTGCAGTGGCACTTTCTTTTACACCTTTTTTGCAATCACAACGCACTGTCTTGCGACAGACTTTTGACGCTGTTGGAAGGGAACCTAACAGATTTGGAAGCCACCATCAATCGGTGCTTCTGACCCAGCCAAAGTCAGAAAAACTAGCAAGGGTGGGGGGTCAATTCCAATCTGCGACTCCACCTGTGACCTGACTGTATTGCAGCTCTAAGGATATGTTGTAAAGGCGAAGCTCCAGCTGGAGGACATCTCTGCATGTTCTTGGGATTATGTTATAGGAACGTTTTTTCCTAAATTAATTCAGGTCGTCGCAGTCTTGTTTACGTAGTATGTCTGCATGACAAAGCGTTTAAGGTAGTATACTTGCAGTTCTTTTACTTGGGAAGGCTGATTTGTCAGTTGAAAGAAAGTCTCCGTCAGTCCTGGCATATTTTGCCAAGTCGCAAAGAAATGCCTCTTTGAGTGGTGAATAAAAGAAGAAATGGCACAACATCCTGTAAACATGTAGAAAAGCGAAAGTGGCTGTGATTTGGTCGACCCAAGCGATCGAATTATTTCGTGAATGGGAACGTGCTTCAGTTTGGTACCGACACCAAACACAATAAATAGTTTGGATGCTCCGAAGTGACCAAATCATGAGGTTGCCATCACATCACGTATATGTCCACCATTTGTGACACCTGGGTGTTAGCCTCTTCGAGTGAAAATAATTGGACGAGGTTCTGCTCTTTGAATGCCTTGTTAGCTATGCACGTATTTCCAATATACTTGTTTTGATGTTGGAGACCTTTTCACGACCTCTTAGGACAGCAGGTTAAACAAGACTGTTTTGTGTGCATCTACTTGCTGGAATTCTTTCCACTTCAATGGAATTTGTGTGTTTGGAACAACTTTTAGTCGTGGACCCTTGCCTCTCTGACTTCTCACAGACGATTTTAAACTATCCATTATGTAAACTTCGAATACGAGGTCAAGTCTCTCGACATATTTGAGCCGATCCTCTATTTTGGGAAAAAAGACGTTCTCTGCATACTCTCCAAGGGTCTTCAAATTCCATGGGTTCAACATTTGCACCCGAGCAGCTCCGTCCATCAGTTTCACTGTAACATTTGCAACGCTTACCTCAGCAGCTTAAGTTAAGCTGATTAAGATATCTACAAGTTTGGCCTTGTTATCAACACAAATCTGGCACATCAGACGTCAAATTCGGTGGATACTGACTGTTTTCGTGTTTGAAGAGGGCGTCCATTTCACCTCCTCGAGTGATACGACCGACATATAGTGGTCCCAACAGCAATACATCATTTCTAGTGGTTCTGAGCTGTTCTCAGTTTTTGCTTAGATTGGTCTTTTCTTCTTAGACCACCCAAATATGGCAATTCTTGACCAACGGAGCTGTTATTGGTTTGGAGCATTCAACGAGGCGTTCCTTCACAAACTGTTCGTACTGCTGTTTGTCCAGGGCTTTGAGGCTTAAAATCGGCTTTCCTGGCTCAACAACGACATTCGTACTTAAAACAATGAGATCTGTCGTTCTTTCCAGAAAAGAATTCCCCATTTCCAAAATAGTTGTTACGAGACTGGAAGCGTTCAATAGAAAAATCTGCTGAGAGATTTCTGCGGATGAAAGATTTCCCCGTAGAGTTTGAAATCGGCGGAATGATATGACTTTTCAAGCAACAACAGTTGTTCCTACAGTTCCATGACAAGTGCCCGAACGGCACTGCGGTGCAATTAGTTTATTCTTAAGCTCATATTCAGAACCTCTGTCATCAATTGCTTTACACTAGCCTATTTGAACGGCCATGTCTTCTCATTTTGACAAACTCGCATTTTTGTCAGCCATTTCGGATTTGGGGCACCCAGCGACACTACGATACAACTTAGGTAATTTTTAAGCTCATAGTCAGAACCTTTGCCCTCAATTACCCCATACTAGCTTATTTGAACTGCCTTTTGACAAACTCGTATTTTCGTCCACCGTCTTGGATTTCAAGCTACCTAGCAGCGTTCCGAGGAAGAATGCTTGCGTAATCAAACCATATTAAAGAGCATACTCGAAAATAAATCCAAGCCAATTCTGGTACTTTCGTCAAACACTGAAGTATTCTGGTTTTTTTCGACGCTTTTCGCCCACACTAATATAATTAGTTTTCAGTAAAGAGCCAATAACGCAGTAGGCATTAGACTTGTACAATTAAGGAAGGGGCACTAGCCAAACTCTTGTTTGCAGTATTTTTTTTTCGTTTTAGGCTTGATTTATATGTTCCATTTGGTTTTTACTCGTTTTAAGATTTATTTATTCATTTATACCTACACTAGCATGTTTTGTATGTTTGTTTGCTATGATTGCTTATTTAAATTCAGCTTGTTTTGGGTTTCATTTGTTCTTTATGAATAATTTCTGGTCTTTTTGAGTTTTAATTACAGTAGGAATTTATTTCTGCTGATCGTAAGTTTGATATGGCCTTTTCTTTTTTTGAAAATCTTATTTTTCGGAAAGTTTTTTCTTTAATTAATGCGTGAAAAACAGTCTGGTGCTTTATTAAATCCAATTTCAAGCTCGCTAAAGGGATTTCCATTAAAGGGAGAGAATGGGTTCAAAAATCAAGGAAATTTTATGTTTAGACCCCTATTTTTACAGTTTACAAGATAAATCATTAAAAAAGAAAGAAAGAAACAGTTCTACCAAAAGAGCAATCGTCCTTTGGCAAGTGCTGCTATTAAAAATAATGAACATAGAAACGTACCTAACGACATCCAAACCACAAATCTGACCAGAGTCAGAATAGGCAGCTGAAATATTAAGTAGATATTTACAAGAATTGCAACAGCTGGTACTAGGGGCAAACCGGGAGCAACGAATCCCAATCCTTTTCTGCAAGAGAATAAATTACTAGAATTATACACTTTTAACCAGGATATCTTAAAAAAAAATAGATATTAGGAATCTTCTTTTTATTAGATTTCATATTCAAAACTTAAACAACATCTGAATTCTTTTTTCAATGTCTAGAAGAGCAGATTCTAATCCTTTACTTGCACATCTCATCCAGTGCTACCATCCAGGGCGAATACACGCTTAATTTTGTTTTCTGCGCCTTGAACTATTCAGATTGGGGCATTTTCAAAGAAGGTGTGTTCGGAAAATTGGACATTCCGTGTGTTTTTACTCGAAAATTGTTTTGTCGTCACATCTTTGCTTTTTTGACTGAATATAATGCATTTATTAATACTGGTCCCATTTTTCACAGCATCAAACCCTGAGTTGTCCTGAAAGTGTCTACTTGTAACAGTAACAACAAGTTTTCTCTTTCATTTTTGGCTTCTTTACTGTTTTTCGTTAGTTTCTTTGTTTTTTTTTTATTATGATATCTTTCACTCTTTTTGGCAGCTTTTCTTTCTTTAACTAATTTGTGAAGTTATTTTTTTCTTTCTCGTCGCTAGCTGTGTTTCGCAGAAATGTAACCTTACAGGGAACTATGGTGAAATACTTTTTCTGATATATTTTGCTTCTGCTAATAAATTAATTGAAGAATGGATCCATTGATAAGAAATAGTCCAAACCGGCCAGGATCGGGGCAGAAAAAAAAGATACCAGCAGCAATGAAATGTCTAAAGACTATCCAGCGCACATTTTGTAATAGAACTATCCCTAGGAAGCAACACAGCTATCACGAAGCTATAGGCTGTAATTTATAGATTTCCTTTTTATTCAAATCCTTCAAAAAAAAACTGTCCCGAAAGAAAAGCTTAACCAAATTAGCTTCATTATCCTTTTAAATATGATTAGAATAATAATACTAGAATCAGGGCTTTCCTATCTTTCTTGAAATTCATTACCCTCCATCTCCCCTAGGAAAAGCTTAGACAAACAGTTTCTCTAGGAGGAGGAGGTTTAATTAGAAAAGAGGAAAATCAATTGGCTTATAGCCATTAAACTGTCATAAATACATGACAGAAAGAAAAGGAAATTAGCAAGCAACACAAAAATACATAAGTTTTCACGGGCATGGGCTCAAAGGCTTCAATTCCCGTATGTGTATATTGCATATATAGCACCGCCATTAGAGTTAAATGATTTTTCATACGTTTTCTCACAATTTTAAAATGGTCAGTCAAGTCCACAAGTCATTTTCCTATTCGGCTTGTTTTGTTTTGGCCTATCAAAGTGGTTTGTCTGTTGAATCAAGAATTTTTTGGGTTGCTCTTTGGATACTTCATTCTAAACGAAATAGGCGAAAGTACTCAAGAAAAGAGTCAACATGAAATAGTGACAACAATCAACTCAAGTAAATTCTAGGAGTTTCTTACTCTCCACAGCCTAGTATATTTCTGGAATACCTCTCGTTCGGTGAAGCAAAGAAAATCTTCCGTTACACCGTCCTTTTTGTACTACTCATGGTACACTTTGCACTATGTCTACCACGCACAACCAGGTGCACACGATTTTAAAAAATACAGCACCTTGAATAAAGGTTCATTAAATGATTCTTCATTCAGGGAGGTAGTTAGAAGAAAGGGCGGTACTTGTCTGTCATATATAACACACTCAAGAAGTGAAGTTTGGTTAATGCTAAGGAAATAAAACAAAATATGATGAAGCTATAATACTTTATTGACAAAATTGTGAAAACCACAACATGGAAATATGCGTCCAGAACATGGACTATATGACCAACTCTTCAAATTTTTCCATAGTTTTTCTGTTCCACAGAAAACACGCACACTTCACGGAGGGAGTTATTCCAATCGAAAAATGTTTGTTTAGAAATGCCTAGCTCTTGTTGACACCAGGATACAGACAACAATTCGTTAATCCAGAAAGCAATGAAACGAACTACAGTAAAAATGGTAATTTACTTTCAGAAAACCACGTATTGACAAACAAATTGACGGTTTTCATGGCCTAGTGTTATACTTTCAAAAATGTTGCTTCTCGTAAGAGTACAAAGCCATGGTGTTTCCATTGACGCACTGTTTTGTTTTGAGGAGCAACCTCTTATTTCAATTGCCTGTTCTTCGGTCCTTGGCAAATCCCAAATCTTAATTTGAACATTCATTGCTGAGACACTATATTCTATCACTTTTCAAAGCAAACTAACCGGTTAACCGGTATCCTCAACAATCGCGTTAATAATGAACTAAAATGAACTAGGTCAAGAATCGCATTAATAATAAATTTTTCTTTGTCTTTGAGACGGTCAGCCGACGCCAAAGCTCCCAATTTAATAATTCACAAATAATTATATAGTATTGGATTTACATCATATTTAGTTGTTTTTCTTCATTAGCATTAACCAAACCATACTTCTCGAGTGGGTTTTATATAATAGACAAGTACCGAAAGGGCCTATTCGCACGTTTCTTACTTGAATACAAAGATGTTTTAGATTATTCCTTTCATCCTTTATATTTTCCACGCAAACAATCTATACTTTTTTAAGTTGTTACCCCCTTCGTTATGAAATAACCCCTGTCATTCTGAGCTGATATGTGACATTTTTCTCCTTTTTTCGCATTGTACATCTATGTATAGACAGGATACTTATCAGTTTATGTTCAAATCCTGCTGTTGGGTGTGATCAAAAGTTGATGCTTTATTATGTCAAGTAAAAACATGTCAAATTTAATCATTACTAAAGGGCAGTTCTATGCAATTACGACACTTTCTACTTTCACTAAAAGAACCCAATGAAATAAAAAAAAAACTAAATTGTACTTCACAAAATACGTTCTTATCAATGATTTATAACAGGGTACTTATAATTAGAATTTTAAGGGAAATGCTAATAGTAGATACTCAGATTTGAATAGTCACGACCATAGTCACGACTGAAAAAGAACATGGAACATTCAGAGACTTTAATTATGAATATTAATAAAATAAAGAAAACCCTATTCTTTGGCAAATAACTTTTAAAACAGCTGGCACGGTTTTGGGGAAACGGTCAATAGCCCTTGAAAAGTGACTAATATAGAATAAACAAGAAGAGAAAGTTTTGCTAAATTTAAAGTGATTCTGTGAGGAGATTAAATAAAAAAAAAGCTTTTTTTTTAAACTGAAAGTAAGGAGCGACATTAAGACTTAAAACGAACAGAAATTATTCCGTATATAAAAGGGGCTGTCCCCTCCTCAACACCTCGCTCTTTACGCTTAAGTTTTTTTTATTGTTTTAAAAAATAGAAATTGTTATAGAGTCAAATATTAGCGTAAAGAGCGAGGCGTTGAGGAGGGGACAGCCCCTTTCATATACGGAATAATTTCTGTTCGTTTTAAGTTTTAATGTCGCTCCTCACTTTCAGTTAAAAAACTTGTTTTTTTTTAATTTAATTTCTGAACGTTTTTGAATTAATGCAGCTTTGATTTTGGCTCACCGTAGGCTACATGAATAATAAGAATAAAATTTGCATATTAATTTTATTGTTTTGGCTAAATGGCTATCTCGAAATTTTGTTAAGACGTAACTTACGAATTAAATTATGTAGCGAACTTCTATATTTGTATGTTTTTATTACGTATATTAGGGAGTTTACCCCTAGTCAATACTTCACTCTTTACGCTAAACTTCGAATTTTGTTCGAATCACAAACCCCTGAATCACAAAAGCCGGTTAATTAGAATAAATAGCTCTTTTGAAAGTACTAAAAAAAAACTTTAGCGTGAAGGGCGAGGTATTGACTAGGGGGCGAACCACTTCATACACGTAATAATTTCTGTTTGTTTTAAGTTTTAATGTTGCTCCTTACTTTCAATTGAAGAAACTGTTTTTTTTTATTTAATTTCTGATCGTTTTTTAAATAATGCTTTGAAATCCGGCGCCCCTTCATAAAAATGTCCCTTCCCAACATCCTCCATGGAAAGATCCTCCCCGGACCCCCCCCCCCTACCAGAAAAAATCCCTCCTGGAACGTCTGTATACTTCCCATTTACCAGTACTATATGCAAGCAATGGGCAAAATCCATAACTTGCAGCCCTTCCCCCGGGAACTGTGGGGGATTAAGTCATCCTCAAAGACATATTTATTAGATTTTCAACAATGCTGAACAAAATTGCTATCTTAAAATTTTGATTTTTCGACTTCTGGAAAAAAATGAGTGTGAGAGGGGGCCAAGTTGCCCTCCAATGTGTTGGTCACTTTAAAAGGGCACTAGAACTTTCAATTTCCTTTTAAATGACCCCTCTCACGATATTCTCGGACTACTGGATCGATACGATCACCCCTGGGAACATAAAAAAAAATAAAAAAAAAAAAAAAAACATGCATCCGTGACCTTTCTTCTGGCAAAAAATACAAAATTCCACATTTTTGCAGATAGGAGCTTGAAACTCCTATGGTAGGGTTCTCTAATACGCTGAATCAGATGGTGTGATTTTCATTAAAGTTTTATGACTTTTATGGGATGTTTCCCCCTTTTTTCGAAAATAAGGCAAATTTTCAAATTTTCTCGTAACTTTTGATGGGTAAGACCAAACTTAATGAAACTTTTATATTTGAAAGCAGCATAAAAATCTGATTCTATTGATGTATCTACTGTTATCAAAATTACGGTTTTTAGAGTTTTGGCTACTATTGAGACGGGTCGCTCCTTACTTACAGTTCGTTACCACGAACTGTTTGACTAAGCATACCTTAGTGTATGCCTTACAAGACTCCCTCAATTCCTGGGAGTCTTGTATTTTTATAGAGCTACTATTATTAAATAGAATGTGTTTAAAATATAACTTGTCAAACCGTTCGTGGTAGCGAACTGTAAGTAAGGAGCAACTGGGCTCAATAGTAACCGAAGCTCTAAAAACAGAATTTTGATATCAATAGATACACTGAAAAATCAGCTTATTATGCTGATTCCAAATAGTGTTACCAACTGACTCTAAGTTTAGTGTTACCCATCAAAAGTTACGAGCGTGAAGATATTTCCCTGATTTTTGAAATAGGGAAGAAACACCCCTTAAAATTCAAGAAATCTGAATAAAATTCAAACCATCAGATTCAGCGTACCAGAGAATCCTACTGTAGAAGTTTGAAGTTCCTATATAGGAAAATGTGAAATTTTGCTATTTTTGCCAGAAGAGAGATCCCGGATGCGTGTTTATTTTAATTTTTTTCCCCCAGGGGTGATCGTTTCGAAATAATGATTCCAAAAGATCGAAAGAAGAGGGTACATTTGAACGAAAGTAAAAATTTCCAGCGCCCTTTTTTAGAGACTAAAAATATTGGAGGGAAACTAACCCCAATCAAAACCCCTTTCTCCCCAAAGTTATGGGCCTTTAAGTTTTGAAATTAAACCATTGTTTACGTATAGTATTTGTTATTGGGAAGTAAACAGACATTTTTCAGGGAGGGGGCACTCTGTGCTTGGGGTGGATTTCAATATAAAAAATCTTCTTTGGGGAAAGACATTTTCGGGGGGCTGAATTTTCCAGGAAAATTTTACAGTGGAGGAATTTGACAGAATTCTTATACGAAAATATTTTTAGTTGTCTTATATTCTCTTTGCCAACTCAGTTTTGCAAGTGGAGATGTTGCAGGGGAATTATCTGAAGGTTTTTTCTTCATGTCTTGATTCCTGGGAAGAAATTTCCATGGAGGGGGGCATTTCCAGAGTGATCGAGAAACTGATTAGAAATCAAAGTCTTTTTTAAATGAAATCATGATAAGGAGAATTTTTCAGGCTGAATAAACCACAAGAAATTTAACAGGGGAGTGGGATTTTCCGCTAAGATTGAACCGTCTGGAAGGAGTTTGACAAGGGGGAATGCCCTTCACATTGGCTGAATTTTCCGCTGAAAAGTTTCCCGTGAGGGGGGGGGGGGTCATATTTCATGAAGGGTGAGCCGAATTTACTACAAATTATTATTTGTAAAACGATCAGAAATTAAATACAAAAAAAAGAGTGTTTTTTAAGTAAAAGTAAGGAGCAGCATTAAAACTCAAAATGAATAGAAATTATTAAGTAGGTGAAGGGTTGCCCCCTTCTCAATACCGTGATCTTTACGCCCAAGTTTGACTGTTCGTTTCATTTTTTTAAGAACGGTCACTAAAAGATGGGCCGTTTAATTAGAACAGGAAGCTTTTTTAAAAGTGGTAACAGCTTTAGCGTAAAGAGAAAGGTATTGAAAAGGGTACAACCCTTTATATACGGAATACTTTCAGTTTATTTTGAGTTTTAATGTTGCTCCTTACTTTCAGTTAAAATAACTCTTTATATATATATATATATATATATATATATATATATATATATATATATATATATATATATATATATATATATATATATATATATATATATATATATATATTATATATATATATATATATATATATTATATATATATATATATATATATATATATATATATATATATATATATATATATATATATATATGACTTTCTGTAAAGCTTAAACTCCCCTTTAGTAATTGAAAGGTTTGAAGGGAGGTAGTCCTAATCCTGTTTGTAGTTATTTCTGTTAATTTAGTTTGTTTTAGGACTTGTTTATTCATCTATAGCAGCAAATGTTATCTTTAGAGTTTTTTTTATTATTCCTTTTAATACCTCCCTACCGATAGTAATTTCCATTTAAAGTCTGGATTATTGTACAGACTTATTTTTACTCGTCCTAGATTTGGTCATGGTTTTTATTTGACAAAGTTTCATTATATCCTAATATTAGGGATATATGCTAATCAGTTAGGAATTTCTTCAGTTTTTTTTTCTAATTTTAAATCAAAACTTTCAGGCTGTGTTTTGATTTTTCGACAAAATTTGAAGCAACAGTCAAATACTTGATAAACAGTAGTTCTGGGCAATACTTTTTTAATCGTAGTTTTAGTAACTAGAGATGGCCCTAAAGGTCCCGTACCCACACCATATATGGGCATAGCCTCCCTAGGGAGAACACGTGGTTAATGAGGTCATTAATCAAATTTTTTCCGGGGAAGTTAATTAATGTCTGACAGATAATGTCAAGTTAATTAATGTCTTTGGAGTTCGACCAGAATTGTTTCCGGAGCAAAGTTTAGATTACACGTGACAGATAATGTCATGGTTGATTAATTTGACACGAAAGGGGGAATTAATTTGTTGTTTCTAAGGGGAATTATTGATTCACGAAAGGGGAATTAATTGGTTGTTTCCAAAGAGAATTGTTTCCGAGCGAATGTTTTGATCTTAGCGATGATGTGATTAGCACACGAAAGTGTTTCATAGTAATTTCAAATGTGAAGGCACAGAGATGTCAAAAACAAAAGGAAATCGCTGAAATTACGTTTAGGGATTATTTGGGCGATACCGTTTTAGACATTTTAGGGAATTATTTCGGCGAAACAGTTAGAGACATTTTAAAAGATGATTTTAGAAGATGTTTTAGAAGAGGTTTTGAGTTTGGTCGTTATAGTAAACAAGTTGTATTTGAACAGTGTTGTGAGGTCCTCTACCCCGACCCCAAAGAGCTCCGATCCCCCTACCCCTACCCAAAGGGCTCCGATCTCCCTACCCCTACCCAAAGGGCACCGATCCCCCTACCCCAACCCCGAAGGAAGCCTCCGGCCCACAAAGGTCCCCCCAGGCTCCCAAAGGGTCCCACGGGTCCCCCAAAGGGCCCCCGGCACCCCAAAGTCCTGATTTTTCAAAGTTCATTTTGAATTTCTTTCGTTGAAATGCAAGAGTTGGAATATTTCAGTAGTGTTTGGTTGTGGTTTACCTTGTCCCAGTTACATTTTCTTAATTTTTCAAAGTTCATTTTGAATTTCTTTCATTGAAATGCAAGAGTTGGAATATTTCAGTAGTGTTCTGTCGTGGTTTACCTTGTCACAGTTACATTCTCTGTATTTTTCAAAGTTCATTTTGAATTTCTTTCATTGAAATGCAAGAGTTGGATTATTTCAGTAGTGTTTTGTCGTGGTTTACCTTGTCAAAGTTACATTCTCTTGATTTTTCAAAGTTCATTTTGAATTTCTTTCGTTGAAATGCAAGAGTTGGAATATTTCAGTAGTGTTTGGTTGTGGTTTACCTTGTCACAGTTACATTCTCTTGATTTTTCAAAGTTCATTTTGAATTTCTTTCATTGAAATGCAAGAGTTGGAATATTTCAGTAGTGTTTTCTCGTGGTTTACCTTACCACACTTACATTCTCTTGATTTTTCAAAGATCATTTTGGATTTCTTTCGTTGAAATGCAAGAGTTGGAATATTTAGTAGTGTTTAGTCATGGTTTACCTTGTCACAGTTACATTCTCTTGATTTTTCAAAGTTCATTTTGGATTTCATTCATTGAAATGCAAGAGTTGGAATATTTCAGTAACGTTTTGTCGTGGTTTACCTTGTCACAGTTACATTCACTTGATTTTTCAAAGTTCGTCTGAATTTCTTTCATCGAAATGCAAGAGTGGGAATTATTTCAGTAGTATTTTGTCGTGGTTTACCATGTCACAGTTACATTCCCTTGATTTTTCAAAGTTCATTTCGATTTCCTTCGTTGAAATGCAAGAGTTGGATTATTTCAGTAGTGTTTGGTTGTGGTTTACCTTGTCACAGTTACATTCCCTTGATTTTTCAAAGTTCATTTTGAGTTTCTTTCATTTAAATGCAAGAGTTGGATTATTTCAGTAGTGTTTTGTCGTGGTTTACCTTGTCAAAGTTACATTCTCTTGATTTTTCAAAGTTCATTTTGAATTTCTTCCATTGAAATGCAAGAGTTGGAATATTTCAGTAGTGTTTTGTTGTGGTTTACCATGTCACAGTTACATTTTCTTGATTTTTCAAAGTTCATTTTGAATTTCATTCATTGAAATGCAAGAGTTGGAATATTTCAGTAGTGTTTTATCGTGGTTTACCTTGTCACAGTTACATTTTCTTGATTTTTCAAAGTTCATTTTTCAATTTCTTTCGTTGAAATGCAAGAGTTGGAATATTTCAGTAGTGTTTTGTTGTGGTTTACCATGTCACAGTTACATTTTCTTGATTTTTCAAAGTTCATTTTGAATTTCTTTCATTGAAATGCAAGAGTTGGAATATTTCAGTAGTGTTTTGTTGTGATTTACCTTGTCACACTTACATTTTCTTGATTTTTCTAAGTTCATTTTGGATTTTTTTCATTGAAATGCAAGAGTTGGAATATTTCAGTAGTGTTTTGTCGTGGTTTACCTTGTCACAGTTACATTCTCTTGATTTTTCAAAGTTCATTTTGGATTTATCTCGTTGAAATGCAAGAGTTGAATTATTTCAGTAGTGTTTTGTTGTGGTTTACCCTGTCACAGTTACATTTTCTTGATTTTTCAAAGTTCATTTCGGTTTTCTTTCATTGAAATGCAAGAGTTGGAACATTTCACTAGTGTTTTGTCATAGTTTACCTTGTCACAGTTACATTCGCTTGATTTTTCGAAGCTCATTTTGGATTTCTTTAGTTGAAATGCAAGAGTTGGAATATTTCAGAAAGCGTTTTGTCGTGGTTTACCTTGTCACAGATATATTTTCTTGATTTTTCAAAGTTTATTTTGGTTTTCTTGTTCAAAGTTCCTTTTGGATTTCTTTCATTGAAATGCAAGAGTTGGAATATTTCACTAGTGTTTTCTTGTGGTTTACTTTGTCACAGTTACATTCTCTTGATTTTTCAAAGATCATTATGGATTTCTTTCATTGAAATGCAAGAGTTGGAATATTTCAGTAGTGTTTTGCCGTGGATTACTTTATCAAAGTTAAATTCTCTTAATTTTCAAAGTTCATTTTGGATTTATTTCGTTGAAATGCAAGAGTTGGAATATTTCAGTAGTGTTTTGTCGTGGTTTACTTTGTCACAGTTACATTCTCTTGATTTTTCAAAGTTCATTGTGGATTTCTTTCGTTGAAATATGTTTTGTTGTGCTTTACCTTGACACATTTACATTTCTTGATTTTTGTTAGGTTAGGTTAGGTTAGGCTAGATCAAGTTAGGTTAGGTTAAGTTAGGTTAGGTTACGTTAGCCTACGTACGCGCGCGTACGTAGGCTAACCTAACCTAACCTAACTTAACCTAACCTAACTTGATCTAGCCTAACCTAACCTAACCTAACCGAACAAAAATCAAGAAAATGTAACTGTGTCAAGGTAAAGCACAACAAAACATATTTCAACGAAAGAAATCCACAAGGAACTTTGAAAAATCTAGAGAATGTAACTGTGACAAAGTAAACCACGACAAAACACTACTGAAATATTCCAACTCTTGCATTTCAATGAAAGAAATCCATAATGATCTTTGAAAAATCAAGAGAATGTAACTGTGACAAAGTAAACCACGAGAAAACACTAGTGAAATGTTCCAACTCTTGCATTTCAATGAAAGAAATCCAAAAGGAACTTTGAAGAATCAAGAGAATGTAACTATGACAAGGTAAACCACAAACGGACCATCCCCAAACCCCCCCCCCTTACTCATTTTCCTCCCAAAAATCCCCTTCCTTTCGACTCCGTTCTTCTCCGTGCGTCCAAGAAGTTACCGACCGGTTCTGGACTCCACCCGTTATTTGCCGAAACAAACCCAACCCCTCCCCTCTCAGACACCCCCCACCTTACTTCCCTCCCTCAGCATCATCTTGCCCCCCCCCCCAACCCCCATATAAAGATCACTCCCAATTTGACTTATTCCCAGATCACCAGGAAACCTTTCTCCCTTCCCTTGCACTTTATCCCCCCTGGCTACCCTGCCAGTATAACTCTGGTTTAAGAGTAAGCAGGCAGAATGATCCACAGGTAACACATCCATGCAAAATTTCTAAAACTTCAAATAGTAAGACGAATTCCACCGCAGTTCCATCCCAACTTAATAATATTCCAATAATATGTACGCTGTCCTCCTTTTCTCTTAAGCCCGGTCCAGTCCCGCCTTTTAATAATGCCTCAAAACCACACCCTTACCCACAGCACCCTTCTCATAAACTTCAACCCCAAATAACTCCATCCCGAATTGAAAAAAAATCCCAATACCCAAATCGGTTTAAATTTCCAACTTTCCTACTTACCAATGCTGAGAGCCTGAATTTTGACAAAATTACCGAACTCGAGGGTATCTCTGAAATTCATAAAATTAATATTATTGCTGTGACAGAGGTTCAGTCCCAGAACCCAGGTTTCCTAAAAATTAGCAATTATACTCAGTTTATAAAACTTCGCCCTCCCGACCACCCTCTCGGGAAAAAAGTGGGTGGTATATTATTTTTTGTCCGAGATAACCTCCAACCTAAACTCATCCCCACCTCCAACTTATCAGATTATGATGAAATTCTATGGCTGAGCCTTCGACCGAAATTACTTCCCCGCCCTTTCAATTTAATTGTAACCGCCGTCTTTTATCATTCCCCTAACCAATGTATTGACCAGAAACGCAAATTTATCCAACAATTTCTTATAAGTGCTGACTTTGTGTTATCAAAGTATCCGAACGCTGGTATTTGCTTACTTGGTGATGCGAATGACCTGAGGATAGACTCTATCTGCACTTCTTTTAATATTAAACAACTGGTTAAAATATCTACAACAAAAGGTAACACCTCTCTGGATGTTATTTGTTCAAACATGAGTAAGTTTTATAACTCCCCGCAAGCACTGCCACCACTAGGAGGCAGTTACCACTATTGTCTTCTTTTTTCTCCCTCCTCAGCCATTGAACATTCCTTTACTACCTCCATTGGGGTTTGCCGTCCCCTCAGTGACGCAGGACTTTTTTCTTTTGGATCATGGCTGACCAGTGAAAGTTGGTCAGACCTTTATAATTCTAATAACCTTGATGACAAAATTTTGATTTTTCACAAAAAACTAATTGATTCCTATTCATTATGTTTCCCGGAAAAAAAAATCAGAAAGTGCTCCAGTGATAAACCTTACATAAATAATCACATAAAAACATTAATTCGTACGAAAATAAGCTTATTTAAGAGGGGTAATTTAGCTGAAGCAAATAAGTTAAGAAACGAATTAAAAAGTCAAATTAGAAAAGCTGCCCGAGCCTATTATAAAAATAAAATTAAAGACTTGTGCCATGATAAACCAAAGAACTGGTACTCTGAAATTAAAAAACTTACCGGCAAGAGTCAAGAACAACTAAATTTTAATTGAAATGAACCTCCAAAGACCACAGCTAATAACCTAAATAAGTTTTTGGCTTCTATTGTCCAGAGTCTCCCGCCACTATCTTACGAATTTCCAGATATTCCTGTTCCTTTTTCACTCCCACATATTTCTCCACTTGATGTTGTAAAAAAAATTGAAAAACTAAAACGATCAAGCATTTGCCCTTTAGATATTCCTGTTCCTCTGATTGAAGCTGTCAGTGATTACCTCTCAAAACCCCTATCCACCCTGTTTAATGAAATTACCAAATCTGGACAGTTCCCTCAATATTGGAAACAAGGCTTTATTACCCCAATTAAAAAGAAAAATGGGAAGCCTGGTTTTGATGGCATTCGTCCTATTACCCTCACCTCGATTTTTTCAAAATTGTATGAAAGTTTTCTCGCAGACTGGCTTAAGATGAAAGTCCTCCCCCTCATTGATCTTAGACAGTTTGGTAATCTTAAATCCACGTCAACCTCTCATTACCTGATCCATCTTGTTGATACCATGGGTAAATTACTTGAAAAACCAAACACTTGGCTTAATCTAATTTCTATTGATCTTCAAAAAGCCTTTGATTTGATTAACCACAATTTACTCATACATAAACTTATAAATGAATTCCACATTGAAACTTTCCTTGTTAAGCTCGTTGCCTCTTTTCTTTCTAATAGATCTCAAGCAGTTAAATATCTAAATTGTTTCTCAGATCATCTCCCCATATTTAATGGCATTCCTCAGGGGACTATTCTAGGCCCTCTCCTTTTTTCACTTATGATTAATAGCCTTTCAACCCTTTATGACAATAGATGGAAATTTGTTGATGACTTGACAGTTTTAGAGATATGTCATAAAAACATCTTTAGCAACCCAATGGGCATACTCCAAGATATTGCCTGTGAGGCCTCTTCCCTTGACATGACTGTTAACCCTTCTAAATCCGCAATAGTCTCAGTAAGTTTCCTTAAATCCCCTCCCCTTTTTCTTGCTCCTATACCTCCTGAAACCTCTGTCACATCTCTTAAACTCCTTGGTGTTACAATTTCTTCTAATTTGAAATGGGATGCCCATATAAATAATATCCTACGACAAGCAAACTCCTCGCTTTCCCTCCTTAAACTTTTAAATAAATTCAGTTGCCCCCAATCACATTTACTACAAGTATACATTTCTTTTGTGCGTCCCATATTAGAGTACGCTTGTCCTGTGTGGCACCCTGGCCTCTCTAATGAAGCAACACGAAAAATTGAAAATGTCCAAAAGAGAGCTCTAAAAATTATTTTTAAAGAGGGCAAGATACAGTATTTGTATTTGTTAAATATTTCAAACCTAGAGACCCTCGAGAGACGAAGAAATAATTTGTGCCTCCGTTTTGCAAAAAATGCCATAACAAACCCTCGGACGGCAAGTATTTTCCCCAAATGTCACTCCCCATCCAGATTACGGCCGCCTCGAGCTGTTTCTGATCCTATCCCTGTTTTGTCCCCCATTCACTGCGTTACTTCGAGATATGAAAAAACTTTTGTCCCCTTTATTACAGGAAAATTGAATAAAATGTCCCAATAGTTTCTTTTTTTTTACTTTCTTATCTTTATCTTATCTTTAGCTATAACTGACACAATTAATAGTTTCTAATTTGTACCTAACCAATTTCTTGTATTGCCAGTGTAGCAAGTGTTTCATAAATTTTTATTTTAATGTCATGTTCGAACTTATTTTTTACTTCATATTTTTATCTTTTACCTGACCTCAGAATTTTGATCTTTTTATTTGACTTGATTTGTGTGTTATTGTCTGTTATTTGACTCAGAATGCGAATTCGGCCTTCAAAGGCTAGTGATAGTTCATTTTTGGAATAAATCTTATCTTATCTCTCTAAACAAACACTACTGAAATATTCCAACTCTTGCATTTCAACGAAAGAAATTCAGAATGAACTTTGAAAAATTAAGAGAATGTAACTTTGACAAGGTAAACCACGACAAAACAGTACTGAAATAATCCAAGTCTTGCATTTCAATGAAAGAAATTCAAATGAACTTTGAAAAATCAAGAGAATGTAACTGTGACAAGGTAAACCATGATAAAACACTACTGAAATATTCCAACTCTTGCATTTCACTGAAAGAAATTCAAAATGAACTTTGAAAAATCAAGAAAATGTAAGTGTGACATGGTAAACCATAACCAAACACTACTGAAATATTCCAACTCTTGCATTTCAACGAAAGAAATTCAAATGAACTTTGAAAAATCAAGAGAATGTAACTGTGACAAGGTAAACCACGACAAAACACTACTGAAATATTACAACTCTTGCATTTCAACGAGAGAAATTCAAAATGAACTTTGAAAAATTAAGAGAATGTAACTCTGACAAGGTAAACCATGACAAAACACTACTGAAATATTCCAACTCTTGCATTTCAACGAAAGAAATCCACAATGAACTTTGAAAAATCAAGAGAATGTAACTGTGACAAGGTAAACCACGACAAAACACTACTGAAATAATTCAACTCTTGCATTTCAACGAGAGAAATCCAAAATGAACTTTGAAAAATCAAGAGAATGTAACTGTGATAAGGTAAACCACGACAAAACACTACTGAAATATTCCAACTCTTGCATTTCAATGAAAGAAATCCAAAATGAACTTTGAAAAATCAAGAAAATGTAAGTGTGACAAGGTAAACCACAACAAAAAACTACTGAAATATTCAAACTCTTGCATTTCAATGAACGAAATCCAAAATGAACTTTGAAAAATCAAGAGAATGTAAGTATGACAAGGTAAACCACGACAAAACACTACTGAAATATTCCAACTCTTGCATTTCAATGAAAGAAATCCAAAATGAACATTGAAAAATTGTGAGAATGTAATTGTGACAAAGTAAACCACAACAAAACCCTACTGAAATATTCCAACTCTTGCATTTCAATGAAAGAAATCCAAAATGAACTTTGAAAAATCAAGGGAATGTAACTGTGAGATGGTAAACCACGACAAAACACTACTGAAATAATCCCACTCTTGCATTTCAACGAAAGAAATCCAAAATGAACTTTGAAAAATCAAGAGAATGTAACTGTGACAAGGTAAACCACGACAAAACACTACTGAAATATTCCAACTCTTACATTTCAATGAAAGAAAATCGAATGAACTTTGAAAAATCAAGAAAATATATCTGTGACAAGGTAAACCACGACAAAACGCTTTCTGAAATATTCCAACTCTTGCATTTCTACTAAAGAAACCCAAAATGAACTTTGAATAATCAAGCGAATGTAACCGTGACAAGGTAAACTATGACAAAACACGACTGAAATATTCCGACTCTTGCATTTCAATGAAAGAAAACCGAAATGAACTTTGAAAAATCAAGAAAATGTAACTGTGACATGGTAAACCACAACAAAACACTACTGAAATATTCAAACTCTTGCATTTCAACGAAAGAAATTGAAAAATGAACTTTGAAAAATCAAGAAAATGTAACTGTGACAAGGTAAACCACGACAAAACACTACTGAAATATTCCAACTCTTGCATTTCAATGAAAGAAATTCAAAATGAACTTTGAAAAATCAAGAGAATGTAACTGTGACAAGGTAAACCACACAAAACACTACTGAAATATTCCAACTCTTGCATTTCAATGAAAGAAATTCAAAATGAACTTTGAAAAATCAAGAGAATGTAACTGTGACAAGGTAAACCCTGACAAAACACTACTGAAATATTCCAGCTCTTGCATTTCAACGAAAGAAATCCAAAATGAACTTTGAAAAATCAAGAAAATGTAACTGTGACAAGGTAAACCACAACCAAACACTACTGAAATATTCCAACTCTTGCATTTCAATGAAAGAAACTCAAAATGAACTTTGAAAAATCAAGAAAATGTAACTGGGACAAGGTAAACCACGACAAAACACTACTGAAATAATCCAACTCTTGCATTTCAATTAAAGAAATTCAAAATGAACTTTGAAAAGTCAAGAGAATGTAACTGTGACAAGGTAAACCATGACAAAACACTCCTGAAATATTCCATCTCTTGCATTTCAACGAAAGAAATCCGAAATGAACTTTGAAAAATCAAGAAAATGTAAGTGTGACAAGGTAAACCACAACAAAACACTACTGAAATATTCCAACTCTTGCATTTCAATGAAAGAAATTCAAAATGGACTTTGAAAAATCTAGAGAATGTAACTGTGACAAGGTAAACCATGACAAAACACTACTGAAATAATTCAACTCTTGCATTTCAACGAGATAAATCCAAAATAAACTTTGAAAAATCAAGAGAATGTAACTGTGAGAAGGCAAACCACGACAAAACACTACTGAAATATTCCAACTCTTGCATTTCAATGAAAGAAATCCAAAATGAACTTTGAAAAATCAAGAAAATATAAGTGTGACAAGGTAAACCACAACAAAACACTACTGAAATATTCCAACTCTTGCATTTCAATGAAAGAAATTCAAAATGGACTTTGAAAAATCTAGAGAATGTAAGTGTGACATGGTAAACCATGGCAAAACACTACTGAAATATTCCAACTCTTGCATTTCAATGAAAGAAATCCGAAATGAACTTTGAAACATTATGAGAATGTAAGTGTGACAAGGTAAACCACAACAAAACACTACAAAATATTCCAACTCTTGCATTTCAATGAATGAAATCCAAAATGAACTTTGAAAAATCAAGGGAATGTAACTGTGACATGGTAAACCACGACAAAACACTACTGAAATAATCCCACTCTTGCATTTCAATGAAAGAAATTCAAAATGAACTTTGAAAAATCAAGAGAATGTAACTGTGACAAGGTAAACCACGACAAAACACTACTGAAATATTCCAACTCTTGCATTTCAATGAAAGAAAACCAAAATGAACTTTGAAAAATCAAGAAAATATATCTGTGACAAGGTAAACTACGACAAAACGCTTTCTGAAATATTCCAACTCTTGCATTTCAACTAAAGAAATCCAAAATGAACTTTGAAAAATCAAGCAAATGTAACTGTGACAAGGTAAACTATGACAAAACACTACTGAAATATTCCAACTCTTGCATTTCAATGAAAGAAAACCGAAATGAACTTTGAAAAATCAAGAAAATGTAACTGTGACAAGGTAAACCACAACAAAACACTACTGAAATATTCCAACTCTTGCATTTCAACGAAAGAAATTGAAAAATGAACTTTGAAAAATCAAGAAAATGTAACTGTGACAAGGTAAACCACGACAAAACACTACTGAAATATTCCAACTCTTGCATTTCAATGAATGAAATTCAAAATGAACTTTGAAAAATCAAGAGAATGTAACTGTGACAAGGTAAACCACAACAAAACAATAGTGAAATATTCCAACTCTTGCATTTCAACGATAGAAATTCAAAATGAACTTTGAAAAATTAAGAGAATATAACTGTGACAAGGTAAACCCTGACAAAACTCTACTGAAATATTCCAACTCTTGCATTTCAACGAAGGAAATCCAAAAGGAACTTTGAAAAATCAAGGGAATGTAACTGTGACAAGGTAAACCACGACAAAACACTACTGAAATATTCCAACTCTTGCATTTCAATGAATGAAATCCAAAATGAACTTTGAAAAATCAAGGGAATGTAACTGTGACATGGTAAACCACGACAAAACACTACTGAAATAATCCCACTCTTGCATTTCAATGAAAGAAATTCAAAATGAACTTTGAAACATCATGAGAATGTAACTGTGACAAGGTAAACCACAACAAAACACTACTAAAATATTCCAACTCTTGCATTTCAACGAAAGAAATCCAAAATGAACTTTGAAAAATCAAGAGAATGTAACTGTGGCAAGGTAAACCACGACAAAACGCTACTGAAATATTCCAACTCTTGCATTTCAACGAAAGAAATCCAAAATGAACTTTGAAAAATCAAGAGAATGTAACTGTGACAAGGTAAACCACGACAAAACACTACTGAAATATTCCAACTCTTGCATTTCAATGAATGAAATCCAAAATGAACTTTGAAAAATCAAGGGAATGTAACTGTGACATGGTAAACCACGACAAAACACTACTGAAATAATCCCACTCTTGCATTTCAATGAAAGAAATTCAAAATGAGCTTTGAAACATCATGAGAATGTAACTGTGACAAGGTAAACCACAACAAAACACTACTGAAATATTCCAACTCTTGCATTTCAACGAAAGAAATCCAAAATGAACTTTGAAAAATCAAGAGAATGTAACTGTGACAAGGTAAACCACGACAAAACACTACAGAAATATTCCAACTCTTGCATTTCAATGAAAGAAAACCGAAATGAACTTTGAAAAATCAAGAGAATGTAACTGTGACAAGGTAAACCACAGCAAAACACTACTGAAATATTCCAACTCTTGCATTTCAACGAAGAAAATTCAAAATGAACTTTGATTAATCAAGAAAATGTAACTCTGACAAGGTAAATCACGACAAAACGCTACTGAAATATTCCAACTCTTGCATTTCAATAAAAGAAATTCAAATGAACTTTGAAAAATCAAGAGAATGTAACTGTGATAAGGTAAACCATAATAAAAAACTATTGAAATATTCCAGCTCTTGCATTTCAACGAAAGAAATTCAAAATGAATTCTGAAAAATTAAGAGAATGTAACTGTGACAAGGTAAACCACGACAAAACACTACTGAAATATTCCAACTCTTGCATTTCAATGAAAGAAATTCAAAATGAACTTTGAAAAATCAAGAGAATGTAACTGTGACAAGGTAAACCACGACAAAACACTACTGAAATAATCCCACTCTTGCATTTCAATGAAAGAAATTCAAAATGAACTTTGAAAAATCAAGATAATGTAACTTCGACAAGGTAAACCACGACAAAACACTACTGAAGTATTCCAACTCTTGCATTTCAACGAAAGAAATTCAAATGAACTTTGAAAAATCAAGAGAATGTAACTGTGACAAGGTAAACCACGACAAAACACTACTGAAATATTCCAACTCTTGCATTTCAATGAAAGAAACTCAAAATAAACTTTGAAAAATCAAGGGAATGTAACTGTGACAAGGTAAACCACAACCAAACACTACTGAAATAATCCAACTCTTGCATTTCAACGAAGGAAATCGAAATGAGCTTTGAAAAATCAAGGGAATGTAACTGTGACATGGTAAACAACGACAAAACACTACTGAAATAATTCCCGCTCTTGCATTTCAATGAAAGAAATTCAAATGAACTTTGAAAAATCAAGTGAATGTAACTGTGACAAGATAAACCACGACAAAACGCTACTGAAATATTCCAACTCTTGCATTTCAATGAATGAAATCCAAAATGGACTTTGAAAAATCAAGAGAATGTAACTGTGACATGGTAAACCATGACTAAATACTACTGAAATATTCCAACTCTTGCATTTCAACGAAAGAAATTCAAAATGAACTTTGAAGAATCAAGAGAATGTAACTTTGATAAGGTAAACCACGAGAAAACACTACAGAAATATTCCAACTCTTGCATTTCAACGAAAGAAATCCAAAATGAACTTTGAAAAATCAAGAGAATGTAACTGTGACAGGGTAAACCACAACCAAACACTACTGAAATATTCCAACTCTTGCATTTCAACGAAAGAAATTCAAAATGAACTTTGAAGAATCAAGAGAATGTAACTTTGACAAGGTAAACCACGACAAAACACTACTGAAATAATCAAACTCTTGCATTTCAATGAAAGAAATTCAAAATGAACTTTGAAAAATCAAGAGAATGTAACTGTGACAAGGTAAACCACGACAGAACACTACTGAAATATTCCAACTCTTGCATTTCAATGAAAGAAATTCAAAATGAACTTTGAAAAATCAAGAGAATGTAACTCTGACAAGGTAAACCACAACCAAACACTACTGAAATATTCCAACTCTTGCATTTCAACGAAAGAAATTCAAAATGAACTTTGAAAAATCAGGCCTTTGGGGTGCCGGGGGCCCTTTGGGGGACCCGTGGGACCCTTTGGAAGCCTGGGGGGACCTTTGTGGGCCGGGGGCTTCCTTTGGGGTTGGGGTAGGGGGATCGGTGCCCTTTGGGTAGGGGTAGGGGGATCGGAGCCCTTTGGGTAGGGGTAGGGGGATCGGAGCCCTTTGGGGTTGGGGTAGAGGACCTCACAACACTGTTCAAATACAACTTGTTTACTATAACGACCACACTCAAATCCTCTTCTAAAACATCTTCTAAAATCATCTTTTAAAATGTCTCTAACTGTTTCGCCGAAATAATTCCCTAAAATGTCTAAAACGGTTTCGCCCAAATAATCCCTAAACGTAATTTCAGCGAGTTCCTTTTGTTTTTGACATCTCTGTGCCTTCACATTTGAAATTACTATGAAACCCTTTCGTGTGCTAATCACATCATCGCTAAGATCAAAACATTCGCTCGGAAACAATTCTCTTTGGAAACAACAAATTAATTCCCCTTTCGTGAATCAATAATTCCCCTTAGAAACAACAAATTAATTCCCCGTTCGTGTCAAATCAATCAACCATGACATTATCTGTCACGTGTAATCTAAACTTTGCTCCGGAAACAATTCTGGTCGCACTCCAAAGACATTAATTAACTTGACGTTATCTGTCAGACATTAATTAACTTCCCCGGAAACAATTTGATTAATGACCTCAATAACCACGTGTTCTCCCTAGGGAGGCTATGCCCATATATGGTGTGGGTACGGGACCTTTAGGGTCATCTCTACTTTAGTACATACTTTTACATGGCCGGAAAAGTTATTTGTTGCTCATTTGCATGGAGAATCTCTGTAGATTTTATTCTCCTATAATAATGAGGTAATCCTTACCCCAATCCTTTAGATACCCTGGAATGTATTTGAATGCAATAATTCTTAATTTATAGTGGATTCAACAAAAGTTTTGTCCTTTTCTAAAAATCCTTATTGCTATAATAAGAGTCCTAATAATGTTTCCAAACCTAAAATCTAGGCAAATTGACACCTGACAAAAAAAAAATAAATAAAAATCAAACTCTAATACTTACATGTTTTGAGGCCGTCTGGAAATTAGCAATAATAGACATATGAATACCAAAATTAAAAGAACAGTAATACAGATGACTAATGAGCTATCATCTCCAACAACAAGAATAACATCTAAAACGAAGATAACTATATATAAAAGGCCAACCAACTTCAAAACTTCACGTCCAGAATCTTCAGTAACTGGTCCTGGAATTAAAAAGTAACGCTAAAATAAATAAAACATAAATGACAAATAAAAAAACTGTCGTTGGTGGACGTCATACCGACGGCAATTTTGTATGTGTATGTGTAATGGTTTTACTTGTTCCTGCTCTTGATTTTATATTTCTATATATCTCTTAACTCTTAAAAAGATCCTACATTTTTAATATCACTCCAGTTTATTGAATATTTAAATATTTTAACCAGGGTTGGATTTTAAGCCACTTTTTAAGGAATACCAAACATTTACCTTCATTTGTGACAAAACTGACTAATTTACGTCAATTAATTTCCCACTGTGGTTACAGCAAACAAATGATTAGTTTTTAATTAAGTGGATAAATTCTTTTTTGAATTTCTCTCAGAAAAAACTGTAAGACCCCCCCCCCCCTAAAAAAATAAGAAAAAAGACAAAAAAAAAGAATGTGTTAACAATAGAGTCGTTAAATAAAATGCAATAGAGAAATAGACTCAACCCGTGCGTGGGCATTAGGCATTTGAACCCTGCGATAAGGCTGCGTTATTGAGTTGGTTGCACCAACCCTCTTTCTTACAATTTTCACCCGCAGATAACCCTACTCGTCAAGTTCCTCCGCAGGCAATCACCCACTGAAATTACTCACCTCACTTGTAATATTGAGCACCTAAAAGGAAAGTAAGACAAAGAAAAAGAATTAAGAAAGGAACAAATTTTTGAATATTCTATTTATGTTTCAAAATGTATGTTGAATATATGATGTAGAATATCATATAGGCTAGTATTTATTTTTATACATTTCTTTTTTTTATACATTTCTTTTTTTACTTCTTTTTTTGTGCTTTTGGTGGCTGGTGCTTGGTTTACTACTGGAGGGTACAGGTAAAAGTTACAAAAAATAAAATTGCTTGCTTATTTGAAAGTAGGAGTTCCTTAAAAAAAAGACAGAAAAAAAAAACAAAATTCCACATTTTGTAGATAAGAACTTCAAACCCCTGCGGCTGGGTTTCCTGATATGGTAATATATATATATATATATATATATATATATATATATATATATATATATATATATATATATATATATATATATATATATATATATATATATATATATATAATATATATATATATATATATATATATATATATATATAATATATATATATATATATATATATATATATATATATATATATATATATATATATATATATATATATATATATATATATATATATATATATATATATATATATATATATATATATATACATATATGTATATATATATATATATATATATATATATATATATATATATATATATATACATATATATATATATATATATATATATATATATATATATATATATATATATATAATATATATATATATATATATATATATATATATATATATATATATATATATATATATATAATATATATATATATATATTTATATATATATATATATATATATATATATATATATATTATATATATATATATATATATATATATATATATATACATATATATATATATATATATATATATATATATATATATATATATATATATATATATATATATATATATATATATATATATTTATATATATATATATATATATATATATATATATATATATATATATATATATATATATATATATATATATATATATATATATATATATATATATATATATATATATATATATATATATATATATATATATATATATATATATATTTATATATATATATATATATATATATATATATATATATATATATATATATATATATATATATATATATATATATATATACATATATATATATATATATATATATATATATATATATATATATATATACATATATGTATATATATATATATATATATATATATATATATATATATATATATATATATATATATATATATATATATATATATATATATATATTATATATATATATATATATATATATATATATATATATATATATATATATATATATATATATATATATATATATATATATATATATATATATATATATATATATATATATATATATATATATATATATATATATATATATATATATATATATATATATATATATATATATATATATATGTGTGTGTATATATAAATAGATATATATTAAATTTCGGTTGGGATTCAAAATATGTATACCCCATTAAATTTGAAACTACCTAATAATGGTTACGAGCCTGAGAAAATATTCCCATTTGTCGAAAAAGGGGAAAAACCCATAGAAACAGGCAGCAATATTGATGAAAATTACGCCATCGATTTCAGCTTATCCCATAACCCTGTTGCAGAGATTTCAGTCGTTTATCAAGATTAAATAAAAAAAAAACAAGTTGTTTTTAACTGAAAGTAAGGATTGACATTAAAACTTAAAACGAACAGGAATTATTCCGTATATGAAAGGGACTGTCCCCTCCTCAACGCCTCGCTCTTTACGCTAAAGTTTTTATTGTTTAAAAAAATAGAGTTGTGAGAAAGTCAAACTTTAGCGTAAAGAGCAAGGTGTTGAGGAGGGGACAGCCTCTTCATATACGGAATAATTTCTGTTCGTTTTAAGTTTTAATGTCGCTCCTTACTTTCAGTTAAAAAAAAAACTTGTTTTTTTTTATTTAATTTTGGAACGTTTTTGAATAAATGCAGGTTTTGATCTTGGGTCACAGTACATGAATAATTAAAACAAAATTTTCATATTAATTTACTTTTATTTGGTTAAATGGCTTTCTCGAAACTTGTTTCATTTTATTTACGAACGTTTTTATTAGTAATAAATATACGTAACTTACAAATTAACTTACCGTAACGAACTTCTATATTCATATATTTTTAATGCGTATATTAGGGGGTTCGCCCCCTAGTCAATACCTTGCTGTTTAAGCGAAAGTTCGAATTTTGTTCCAATTCTTTAAAAATGACCGCCTAATCACAAAGTCCATAATTAGAATAAATAGCTCTTATGAAAGTACTAAAAAATCTCTGGCTTAAAGAGTGAGGTATTGACTAGGGGGTGAACTCAATCATATATGTAATATTTTCTGTTCGTTTAAAGTTTTGATGTTGCTGCGGTTGCAGTTGAAAAACTTGTTTTTTTATATTTAATTTCTGATCTTTTTTTAAATAATGCTGGGAAGTCCGGCGTCCCCTTCATAGCAATGTCCCTTCCCCCATGAAAACTTCCTTCATGGAAAGATCCTCCTACATAATCCTCGACCCCAGGTACGTACGCAGGAATTTTTTTCGGGGGGGGGGGGCAAATCCTTCAAACCCATTATTCTGTGAGAGAAATCAGAAAATTACGGGAAAATGAAAAAAATCGTGAGATTTCGGGGGGGGGGGGACAGGACCCCCCCCTGCGTACATACCTGCCCTATCCTCCCCCCCTCCACTACCAGGAAAAATCTCCCCTGAAAACGTCTGTACTGTATACTTCCCAATAACCAATACTATATGTTAACATTGGGTAAAGTTCATAACTTTCAGCCCTCCTCCCGGGAACTACGGGGGATTAAGTCATCCTAAAAGACATACCTATAATATTTTCGAACATGCTGAACAAAATGGCTATCTCAAAATTTTGATCAGGTGAATTTGGGAAAACAAAGAGCTTGGGAGGGGGCCTAGTTGCCCTCCATTTTTTGGTCACTTAAAAAGGGCACTAGAACTTTTAATTTCCATTCCAATGAGCCCTCCCACAATATTCTAGGACCACTGGCTCGATACGATCACCCCTGGGAAAAAAATAAATAAAAATAAACACACACCCGTGATCTCTCTTCTGGCAAAAAATGCAAAATTCCACATTTTTGTAGATAGGAGCTTGAAACCTCTACAGTAGGGTTCTCTGATACGCGGAATATGATGGTGTGATTTTCATTAAGGTTCTATATTCTTTAGAGGGTCTTTCCCCCTTTTTTTCGAAAATCAGCCAAAATTTCTCAGGCGCGTAACTTTTGATGGGTAGAATTAAACTTGATGAAACTTATATATTTGAAATCAGCATTAAAAATCCGATTCTTTTGATGTATTTATTTGTATCAAAATACTGTTTTCTAGAGTTTCGGTTACCATTGAGCCGGGTCCCAATAACCAATACTATATGTTATTATTGGGTAAAGTTCATAACTTTCAGCCCTCCTCCTGGGGGCTTCGAGGGATTAAGGCATCCTAAAAGACATAGTTATAATATTTCCGACCATGCTGAACAAAATGGCAATCTCAAAATTTTGATTGGGTGACTTTGGGAAAAAATGAGCCTTGGAGGGGGCCTAGTTGCCCTCCATTCTTTTTGGTCACTTAAAAAGGGCACTAGAACTTTTAATTTCCGTTCCAATGAGCCCTCCCACGATATTGTAGGACCACTGGGTCGATACGATCACCCCTGGGGAAAAAAAACAAAAAAACAAATAAACACGCACCCGTGATCTTTCTTCTGGCAAAAAATGGAAAATTCCACATTTTTGTAGATAGGAGCTTGAAACCTCTACAGTTGGGTTCTCTGATACGCTGAATATGATGGTGTGATTTTCATTAAGGTTCTATAACTTTTAGGGGGTCTTTCCGCCTTTTTTCGAAAATCAGCCAAATTTTCTCAGGCGCCTAACTTTTGATAGGTAAAATTAAACTTGATGAAACTTATATATTTGAAATCAAAATTAAAATCTGATTCTTTTGATGTATCTATTGGTATGAAAATTCGGTTTTTTTAGTTTCGGTTACCATTGAGCCGGGTCGCTCCTTAATTACAGTTCGTTACCACGAACTGTTTGAAAATGCAAAATTATATATTTTTATCCCAGGAAGCTAGTCTGTTTGTTCGTTTGTTTTGTTGTTTGTTTTCTTTCTCAGGGGTTACTGTATTTATCCAACAGTCATGTAATATCAATAAAGGGTCCATTCATACGAACTTCACAAGTTCTGGGGGCAACTTCAGTTAGCAAACGACATTGTACTAAAGCAAGGTGGCTACTTCTGTCATTTTGTAGCATAAAGTGACGATTTTAGCCCAAAGAGCGTCAAAATTTGACTCAGTAATAATTCTGAGATACCCAATTGATTTAGAACAATCAAAAATCTATATATAGAGCTTCCAAGTTTTAAAGGCCAAGCGCCACAAGGGGGACATTTGGTCCTAAAGATGTTCGCAAAGATGCGCACAAAATAAATGTTTTATTTAGACAGTTATCTTAAAGCTTCAATGAACTAAAATGATTCATTTAAGACTTCAGGAAATAATATACAGGGATGCATAACAAATAAGTTATTGTGAAAAAGAGCAAGTGGATTCCAGCTTAACAGCCCTTGTCCTTCGGCATTCGTTCTCAGAGAATTTGGACAAAAGTCAAACATTTGTTTAAGGACCGATGAGTTAAGGAAGGGGCAGCCCCCTTGTATAAGAATCAATTTATGGCTGTTTTCCTTTGGTGTTCCTTGTTACTTTCAGTTTAAAACCTATTTTATATATTTAATCTCTAATGTTATTTCAAATCATGTCCAGGTCAAACCAAAATACGATGTGGTGTGCCGGCCTCGTATGTCACCGACTTGTTGCTGTTAACATATACATATAAATAACTGTAAATTGGTTGGTAAGGTCCCCCTTTTTTGTTTTTCTGCTAAGGACTTAAAATGTTAGATTCAAATTTTTATTATGGACAAAATCTGAATATTTAGTCGAATTTATTGTGGAACAGTAGGCTTGTTGAATAAATCCTTAGCAATATTTACTACAGAATGTTGGGTTGAAGGAAAGAAGTATTATTGTTCATATGGATGAAAATCCTGCGTAAATTTTGATCTTTTGCATGCCTGAAGCCATAGAGACCTTTACCATTAGGTTATCTGATATTTAAATACATTATGTATATATCTTTAAATGCATTAAAACTTTTAATATAGATATAAAAAGGAAAACATTACCATATAAAGCAATAATGAAGGCCTAGACAAAAAAAAAGCAGGAATCGAGAGGGATTAGATATCCAATTCTACCACCTCCATCCCCAAAATTCCCTCTATATATTTCCTAAAGATCATTAAGAGTTAGGATATTTAAGCATTAAAATTTGGTTTTTGAGGTGTACGCACCTCCACTGCCTGCAAAACGCCCCACCGCTCCTCCTTCATAGTAGCTGAGACGCACTTGTACATCACTGTGTAGTTTTTTTTAATTGGAAAAAAATCAGTTTAGTTAAAAAAAGGCTTCAAAATAAATATCAGAACCTTTTTTCTGCAGCAAGAATGGAGGTATCACCTTGAATACCCTTTATTTAGGCTTAGTCTAAATGAAAGCATATTCGAGATGTACTCCTAACCCCCCCCCCCCCATACTTCTTTTTACGCATATCTGAAGGTTCATGGAGAGTTAAAGAATTTAGGCATTGAAATGCGGTTTTTAGGCATGTACCCCCCCCCCTGTGCACATGCTTAATAATAGTTTATGCGCATCTGTAAAGAGCAAAACATAATGAAAAATGTAGTTAAATCAAGAGTAGAGAGGGGGGGTCCGACTCCGATCAGTACATAATTTATGCATTTTTTCATGGTTTTTGTCACTGAGAATGAAAAAACAGGATTTTTCTCACTTGAAAAAACAGGAATTTTCTCACTTTTATGGACGTTTCTTGGACGGTTATGAGTGTTAGTCAATTATTTGTTGTTTTTCATGGGTTTCAACAGCAATTTATGTCTTTTTTATGGTTTTTGTCAGTGAGAATGAAAAAAACAGCGACGAGTACAGCAATTTATGGATGTTTTTATGGTTTTTGTCAGTGAGAATGGAAAAAACAGGATTTTTATCACTTTGATGGATGTTTCAAGGTCGATTTATTTGTTGTTGTTGTTATTGTTCATCCAGGTGCACGCTAGGGGCAATGTATTGATCTAGGACTCGACGGGGAAGTGAATTTCCGAGAGCTTGATTTACATAATCGGTGGGGAGAATGTATTGATTTACGAAAGGGGAATTAAGAAACAAACATGGCTTCTTTGTTGTTTTGGCCAAGTTCACGCTCGGGGCGAATGTTAAGATCCAGGAATAGGAAACCGGAAGTACGCTCTTTTGGTCAGAGAGAAAAATTAATATTCTATTTTTAAATAAGGCTTCGGGAAATGACATGAGGGGTGATTTACATAATCGCTTGGGGAATTATTGATTTACGGAAGGGGAATAAATTGTTTCCAGGGAAGTTCATTACTGTCTGACAGATGACGTCAAGGTCTGACGGATAAACGCTCTTTAGGTCAGAGAGAAAAATTAATATTCTATTTTTAAATAAGGCTTCGGGAAAGGGTTTCTTAGTAATTTCAAATGTGACAGCGCAGGGATGCCAAAAACAAAAGGAACATGCTGAAATTACGTTTAGGGGTTATTTGGGCGAAACCGTTTTAGACATTTTAGGGAATTATTTCGGCGAAAAAGTTAGAGACATTTTAAAAGATGATTTTAGAAGAGGTTTTAGAAGAGGATTTGAGTGTGGTCGTTATAATACACAAGTTCCATTTGAACAGTGTTGTGAGGTCCTCTACCCCAACCCCAAAGGGCTCCAATCCCCCTACTCCAACCCCGAAGGAAGCCCCCGGCCCCCAAAGGTCCACCGGGCTCCCAGAGGACCACCCGGGCCCCCCAAAGGGCCCCCGGCGCCCCAAAGGCCCCCCGGGCCCTCATTTTTTAATATTTTTTTAAGGCTATATTATATCTTTTCAGAACAAGTTCCTTTCTTAATGTCATTCCCTAACCATTTTTACAAGTTGAAGTACCAATCCTTTCACCACAACTTTACTATAAGGCATTTCAAATACCCCAACATCAAGCAATAGTTTTCAAAAGACATTTCAGAGCAACTTCTTTTCTTAATGTTCCCTTCTAAACCCATTTTCCAACTTGAAGTACCTGTCCTTTTCACCCACAACTTTGTTTTACAGCTTTTTAGATAACTCAACACCAAGAAATACCTTTCAAAAGGCATTTCAGAGCAAGTTCCTTTCTTAATGTCCCTCCTAAACCCATTTTACAAGTTGAAGTACCCATCCTTTTCACCCACAACTATACTTTACAGCTTTTTGGATACCTCAACACCAATAAATACCTTTCAAAAGGCATTTCAGAGCAACTTCCTTTCTTAATGTCCCTTCTAAACCCATTTTCCAACTTGAAGCATCCATTCTTTTCACCCAGAACTATACTTTACAGCTTTTTTGGTTATCTCAACACCAAGAAATACTTTTCAAAAGACATTTCAGAGCAAGTTCCTTTGTTAATGTCCCTTCTAAACCCATTTTACAAGTTGAAGTACCCATCCTTTTCACCCACAACTATACTTTACAGCTTTTTGGATACCTCAACACCAAGAAATACCTTTCAAAAGCCATTTCGGAGCAAGTTCCCTTCTTAATGTCCCTTCTAAACCCATTTTCCAACTTGAAGTACCCATCCTTTTCACCCACAAATTTACTTTACAGCTTCTTGGATACCTAAGAAGCTGTAACACCAAGAAATACTTTTCAAAAGGCACTTCAGAGCAAGTTCCTTTCTTAATGTCACTCCTAAACCCATTTTACAAGTTGAAGTACCCATCCTTTTCACCCAGAACTATACTTTACAGCTTTTTTGGATACCTCAACACCAAGAAATACTTTTCAAAAGACATTTCAGAGCAAGTTCCTTTGTTAATGTCCCTTCTAAACCCATTTTACAAGTTGAAGTACCCATCCTTTTCACCCACAACTATACTTTACAGCTTTTTGGATACCTCAACACCAAGAAATACCTTTCAAAAGCCATTTCAGAGCAAGTTCCTTTCTTAATGTCCCTTCTAAACCCATTTTCCAACTTGAAGTAGGGGAGGGTGGGGTTGGTTCGGAAAAAAATTTTCGGTTGGGTACAGCTTCTGTCCCTATCAGTATCCATCTTCCGTTTTCATCTTAAAAGAAAGAGATTGTGTCCAAGATTTGTCAGGAATTTTGGTAGACTTTTATCTTTCGTCTTTAGATAAAAAAATCCAACAATAAAAAAAAATCATTGTCCGAAGTTACCCCACGGTGTGGGGTGGGTTCGGACATGGTGTGGGGTTACTTCGGACAGCAGTAATATGGGTTCGGCAACCTCACAGATTAAAGAAAAAACGCCATTTACTGAAAATTTGAATATGCATAAAAGTAAAACAAGTAAAATGAAAGTTGAAGAAAAAAAATCAAGTAATTTGAACCAAAGCTCACAGGAGCTCTATCTCACGTTGTAGCTGCTGAGATCACATTGAAAAATGAGTCCTCGCTTTGTCCGTTCAGTCCCTCCAGTGGCAGTTGGTGATGGAAGAGAAAGAACAATGTCGTTTGAAGAGACGAAGGCTTTGTCCTCAATATCCGGAAAAACGAACCGTGCTCCATTTCTGCGAAGGAACAAGACTTCTAGATCGCTTCCAGTTTTTCCTTTTATCTGGCCAACGTAGAAGATATCCGACTTCTTCGATTTGCCCAATTTGAATTTTACCAGAACATAGCTATCCGTTTGAGCTTGGTCAATATCAAAAGGCTCAAGGTCCTCTTCTATGTCTCCACAGTGAAGAGACTCGTTGCTTGAGGGGCAACAGGATCAGAAAGAGTCTCCGCCTCATCGATTCCGTCGTCTTCGTTAGGCTTGTAGACCGCGCTGTTCTTACGTTTCTTTGTAGATGGCGTCGGCTTGGCCTTCTTTTCCTTTTTATCTAGGATCTCTTCTTTTTCAGGGGTGTCAGTGAGAATACGGGTCCTCCCTCTGTTGCGATTCCCACGTCCCGGAACAGTAACAGCCCCCACTCGGGGAAAAGGTCTTAATTCTTCGGGCGACCTTATGAAAGAAGAAATTGGTGGTCCAGCTTCGGAGTTGGCTTGCGACAAGGGGCTCCGCGAACTGGTTGTTTGGTCTAGCGGCCTATCCGTCACAAAGGATGGGGCAAAAGCTCCCTCTGGGAATACATCGCGATTGAATGGAAAGATTCCAGCTGCTCGAAACGCAGAGACTATGTTGGATGCACTGAACTTCTCCAGGAAAGGAACCCTGCTGAGTGAGGCTACTTCATAAATTGAAATGCGCTGTCCGGGATGCAACTGCAGCCATTCATTGAAGCGCTCTTTCAGTGCACCCTTGAAAGGAGAAAGCACTCCTGCGTCAAGTGGCTGAAGCTTGTGGGAGCAGTGGGGTGGGAATGTCAACAGTGTCACGTGATTTTGCTTACAGTGTTCGATCACACGTACATCCAGATGGCTATCATGGTTGTCCATGAGCAGTAGAATGGGAGTCTCTTCATCTGGCTTGGTTATTTTCGTGAAGTGTCGCATAGCCTCCAAGAACAAGTCGCCGTTGACCCAACCACTAGGGTGCGCAAGCCCAAGGCAACCGGGGGGCCTTCGTTTGTCATTGTAGGCATGAAATTCACTCGCGGAAAAATGAAGACTGTGGAATAGTCGCTCCAAACGCACTGGCGAAACATACAGCAGTCACGTTTTGACCTGTTTCTGCAGACACAGTCTGACCAACCTGTTTTTGTCCAGTTGGTGCTAGGACTTTCGGCGGTGGAAGCACGGTGACTATACCTGTCTCGTCAACGTTCCAGATGCGATCAGCCGTCAGTTTGGCTCCAAACCTTCCATAGACATCAAGTAGCTTGTCAAAAAACGTCTGAACGACAGTTTTGTTGAAGCCGGAGGCTCTCGCCTGACTTGTGGCTTCTGGCGTCCTCACCGAGATGTCTGAATTCCGCTTCAGAAAGGCAAGAAGCCAGTCCTTTGACGCTGTTTCATTGAAACACCAGTTTTCTGGTACAGAAATGTTATTCGCACGGGCGTAAGAGTAAGTAAATTTTCGTGCTTCAGTTGTTGTCAGTTCGTGGTTCATTCTCGAACAAGTGCGAAAGTAGTCTGCTAGTTTTCGCTCGTGTTCGCTTTCAAAAGCTTGCCTGTTATGTTTTGGTCTCGTCGGGAAGTTTATCTGCAGTGGCCCAGGCTCTTCGTTGACACTTTTATCCGATTCTCCTGTCTGCGGCCTCGAGCGCCTGACATAGTCCAGTAGCGTGGACTTCTTTATGCCAAAGTTTTCTGCAATTTGTCTCAATGTTCCTTCCTTTTTCAGATAAGCCCCAACTGCTTTCTTCATGTTTTCTAGGTTAACGGTAAGGTCATGTCGCTTCCCTTTGTATGATCGAGGCATTCTGAAAGAAACTGTTTTTAGTAACAAGTAATAAAATGCATATTAACAGGTACACGATGTGAAAAAAAGAGGAAAAGTTGGAAATACTGACCACAAAAAAGTTTCTGGGGTGGGTTCAGACAATGTCCGAATCCACCCCACTACCGTTGTCCGAAGCAACCCCACCCGCGATAAAAAGTCTGAAACCTCACTGACGCTGTAACTACTATAGATGCCGCCAAAAACTAAAATTTAAACAACTTAGCAATGCCATAGTTAAACGCTGCAACAGTCAGCAAAATTCAATGACTAGTAATAACGGCCAAATAAAATCACAAACAAAGAAAGATACAGGACGCCACACCAACATTTTTCGGTTTTTCTCAAATATTTCAGAAACGATTGCACGTGTGATAACCAAACTACATACTCAAGTAGGGTACTAGATGGCACGTCTATGGTATTTTTTTGGTGAATTTTAGAGGGCGTTGTAGGAAGGGAGGCTCTTGTCCAGACTCACCCCGTGTCCGAACCAACCCCCCTCTCCCCTACCCATCCTTTTCACCCACAACTTTACTTTACAGCTTTTTGGATACCTAAACACCAAGAAATACTTTAAAAAAGGCACTTCAGAGCAAGTTCCTTTCTTAATGTCCCTCCTATACCCATTTTCCAACTTGAAGTACCCATCCTTTTCACCCACAACTTTACTTTACAGCTTCTTGGATACCTCAACACCAAGAAATACTTTTCAAAAGGCATTTCAGAGCAAGTTCCTTTCTTAATGTCCCTCCTAAACCCATTTTCCAAGTTGAAGTACCCATCCTTTTCACCCACAACTTTACTTTACAGATTTTTGGATACCTCAACACCAAGAAATACTTTTCAAAAGACATTTCAGAGCAAGTTCTTTTCTTAATGTCCCTCCTAAACCCATTTTACAAGTTAAAGCACCCATCCTTTTCACCCAGAACTTTACTATACAGCTTTTTGGATACCTCAACACCAAGAAATACTTTTCAAAAGACATTTCAGAGCAAGTTCTTTTCTTAATGTCCCTCCTAAACCCATTTTACAAGTTAAAGCACCCATCCTTTTCACCCAGAACTTTACTTTACAGCTTCTTGGATACCTCAACACCAAGAAATACCTTTCAAAAGACATTTCAGAGCAAGTTCCTTTCTTAATGTCCCTTCTAAACCCATTTTCCAACTTGAAGCACCATCCTTTTCACCCACAACTACACTTTTCACCTTTTTGGATACCTCACCACCAAGAAATACCTTTCAAAAGGCATTTCAGAGCAATTTTCTTTCTTAATGTCCCTTCTAAACCCATTTTCCAACTTGAAGCATCCATGCTTTTCACCCCCAACTTTACTTTACAGCTCTTTGGATGCCTCAACACCAAGCAATACTTTTCAAAGGCTTTTCAGAACAAGTTCTTTACGTAATTTCCTTCCTAAACCAATTTTACAAGTTGAAGCATCCATCCTTTTCACCCAGAACTTTAAATTACAGCTTTTTGGATACCTCAACACCAAAGAATACTTTCCAAAAGGCATTTCAGAGCAAGTTCCTTTCTTAATGTCCCTTCTAAACCCATTTTACAACTTGAAGTACCCATCCACTTCACCAACAACTTTACTTTACAGCTTTTTGGTTACCTCAACACCAAGAAATACCTTTCAAAGGCGTTTCAGAGCAATTTCCTTTCTTAATGTCCCTTCTAAACCCATTTTCCAACTTGAAGCATCCATCCTTTTCACCCACAACTTTACTTTACAGCTCTTTGTTACCTCAACACAAAGCAATACTTTTCAAAGGCTTTTCAGAACAAGTTCTTTACGTAATGTCCTTCCTAAACCAATTTTACAAGTTGAAGCATCCATCCTTTTCACCCACAACTTTAAATTACAGCTTTTTGGATACCTCAACACCAAGAAATACTTTTCAAAAGGCATTTCAGAGCAAGTTCCTTTCTTAATGTCCCTTCTAAACCCATTTTACAACTTGAAGTACCCATCCATTTCACCCACAACTTTACTTTACAGCTTTTTGGTTACCTCAACACCAAGAAATACCTTTCAAAAGGCATTTCAAAGCAATTTCCTTCCTTAATGTCCCTTCTAAACCCATATTCCAACTTGAAGTACCCATCCATTTCACCCACAACTTTACTTTACAGTTTTTTGAATGCCTCAACACCATGAAATACCTTTCAAAAGGCATTTCAGAACAAGTTCCTTTCTTAATATTCTTCTTAAACCAATTTTACAAATTCTAAATTTTTTCTTAGGAATATTTCAGTAGTGTTTTGTTATGGTTTACCTTGTCACAGTTACATTCTCTTGATTTTTCAAAGTTCATTCGGTTTCCTTTCGTTGAAATGCAAGAGTTGGAATATTTCAGTAGTGTTTTGTCATGGTTTACCTTGTCACAGTTACATTCTCTTAATTTTTCAAAGTTCATTTTGGATTTCTTTCATTGAAATGCAAGAGTTGGAATATTTCAGTAGTGTTTTGTCGTGGTTTACCTTGTCACAGTTACATTCTCTTGATTTTTCAAAGTTCATTTGAATTTCTTTCATTGAAATGTAAGAGTTGGAATATTTCAGTAGTGTTTTGTTGTGTTTTATCTTGTCACAGTTACATTCTCTTAATTTTTCAAAGTTCATTTTGAATTTCTTTCGTTGAAATGCAAGAGTTGGAATATTTCAGTGGTGTTTTGTCATGGTTTACCTTGTCACAGTTACATTCTCTTAATTTTTCAAAGTTCATTTTGGTTTTCATTCATTGAAATGCATGAGTTGGAATATTTCAGTAGAGTTTTGTTGTGGTTTACCTCGTCACAATTACATTTTATCGATTTTTCAAAGTTCATTTTGGTTTTCTTTCGATGAAATGCAAGACTTGGAATATTTCAATAGTGTTTTGTCGTGGTTTACCTTGTCAAAGTTACATTCTCTTAATTTTTCAAAGTCCATTTTGAATTACTTTCATTCAAATGCAAGAGTTGGAATATTTCAGTAGTGTTTTGTCATGGTTTACCTTATCATAGTTACATTTTCTTGATTTTTCAAAGTTCATTTTGGTTTTCTTTCGTTGAAATGTAAGATTTGGAATATTTCAGTAGTGTTTTGTTGTGGTTTACCTTGTCATACTTACATTCTCTTAATTTTCAAAGTTCATTTTGAATTTCTTTCGTTGAAATGCAAGAGTTGGAATATTTCAGTAGTGTCTTGTCGTGGTTTACCTTGTCACAGTTACATTCTCTTAATTTTTCAAAGTTCATTTTGGTTTTCTTTCGTTGACATGCAAGAGTTGGAATATTTCAGTAGTGTTTTGTTGTAGTTTACCTTGTCACAGTTACATTCTCTTAATTTTTCTAAGTTCATTTTGGATTTCTTTTGATGAAATGCAAAAGTTGGAATATTTCAATAGTGTTTTGTCGTGGTTTAACTAGTCACAGTTACATTCTCTTGATTTTTCAAAGTCCATTTTGAATTTCTTTCATTGAGATGCAAGAGTTGGAATATTTCAGTAGTGTTTTGTCGTGGTTTACCTTGTCACAGTTACATTCTCTAGATTTTTCACAGTTCATTTTGTTTTTTTCGTTGAAATGTAAGAGTTGGAATATTTCAGTAGTGTTTTGTTGTGGTTTACCTTGTCCCACTTACATTCTCTTAATTTTTCTAAGTTCATTTTGGATTTCTTTTGATGAAATGCAAGAGTTGGAATATTTCAATAGTGTTTTGTCGTGGTTTAACTAGTCATAATTACATTCTCTTAATTTTCAAAGTTCATTTTGAATTTCTTTCATTGAAATGCAAGAGTTGGAATATTTCAGTAGTGTTTTGTTGTGGTTTACCTTATCACAGTTACATTCTTTTGATTTTCAAAGTTCATTTTGGATTTCTTTCGTTGAAATGCCAGAATTGGAATATTTCAATAGTGTTTTAATGTGGTTTACCTTGTCACAGCTATATTTCTCTTGATTTTTCAAAGTTCATTTTGGTTTTCTTTCGTTGAAATGCAAGAGTTGGAATGTTTCAGTAGTGTTTTGGTGTGGTTTACCTTGTCACACATATATTCTCTTAATTTTTCAAAGTTCATTTTGGATTTCTTTCGTTGAAATGCAAGAGTTGGAATAATTCAGTAATGTTTTGTCATGGCTTACCTTGTCACAGTTACATTCTCTTAATTTTTCAAAGTTCATTTTGAATTTCTTTCATTGAAATGCAAGAGTTGGAATATTTCAGTAGTGTTTTGTCATGGTTTACCTTGTCACAGTTACATTCTCTTGATTTTTCAAAGTTCATTTTGAATTTCTTTCATTGAAATGCAAGAGCTGGAATATTTCAGTAGTGTTTTGATGTGGTTTACCTTGTCACAGTTACATTCTCTTAATTTTTCAAAGTTCATTTTGGAATTTCTTTCGTTGAAATGCAAGAGTTGGAATATTTCACTTGTGTTTTGTCATGGTTTACCTTGTCACAGTTACATTTTCTTAATTTTTCAGAGCTCATTTTGAATTTCTTTCATTGAAATGCAAGAGTTGGGATATTTCAGTAGTGTTTTGTCTTGGTTTACCTTGTCACAGTTACATTCTCTTAATTTTCAAAGTTCATTTTGAATTTCTTTCGATGAAATGTGAGAGTTGGAATATTTCAATAGTGTTTTGTTGTGGTTTACCTTGTCACAGTTACATTCTCTTAATTTTTCAAAGTTCATTTTGAATTTCTTTCATGGAAATGCAAGATTTGGAATATTTCAGTAGTGTATTGTCATGGTTTACCTTGTCACAGTTGCATTCTCTTAATTTTTCAAAGTTCATTTTGAATTTCTTTTGTTGAAATACAAGAGTTGGAATATTTCAGTAGTGTTTTGTTGTGGTTTACCTCGTCACAGTTACATTTTCTTGATTTTTCAAAGTTCATTTTGAATTTCTTTCGTTGAAATGCAAGAGTTGGAAGATTTCAGTAGTGTTTTGCTGTGGTTTACCTTGTCATAGTTACATTCTCTTAATTTTTCAAAGTTCATTTTGAATTTTTTTCGTTGAAATACAAGAGTTGGAATATTTCAGTAGTGTTTTGTTGTAGTTTACCTCGTCACAGTTACATTTTCTTGATTTTTCAAAGTTCATTTTCAATTTCTTTCGTTGAAATGCAAGAGTTGGAAGATTTCAGTAGTGTTTTGCTGTGGTTTACCTTGTCATAGTTACATTCTCTTAATTTTTCAAAGTTCATTTTGGATTTCTTTCGTTGAAATGCAAGAGTTGGAATATTTCAGTAGTGTTCTGTTGGGGTTTACCTTATCACAGTTACATTTTCTTGATTTTTCAAAGTTCATTTTGAATTTCTTTCGTTGAAATGCAAGAGTTGGAATATTTCAGTAGTGTTTTGTCATGGTTTACCTTGAGACAGTTACATTTTCTTGATTTTTAAAAGTTCATTTGGATTTCTTGCCTTGGAATGCAAGAGTTGGAATATTTCAGTAGTGTTTTGCTATGGTTTTCCTTGTCACAGTTACATTCTCTTGATTTTTCAAAGTTCATAGTTGCAATATTTCAGTAGAGTTTTGTTGTCGTTTACCTTGTCACAGTTACATTCTCTTGATTTTTCAAAGTTCTTTTTGGAATTTCTTTCGTTGAAATGCAAGAGTTGGAATATTTCAGTAGTGTTTTGTTGTAGTTTACCTGGTCACAGTTACATTCTCTTGATTTTTCAAAGTTCATTTTGAATTTATTTTGTTGAAATGTAAGAGTTGGAATATTTCAATAGTGTTTTGTCATGGTTTACCTTGTCACTGTTACATTCTCTTGATTTTTCAAAGTTCACTTTGAATTTTTTTTCGTTGAAATGCAAGAGTTGGAATATTTCAGCAGTGTTCTGTCGTGGTTTACCTTGTCACAATTACATTCTCTTGATTTTTCAAAGTTCATTTTGAATTTCACTCATTGAAATGCAAGAGTTGGAATACTTCAGTGGTGTTTTGTCGTGGTTTACCCTGTCACAGATACATTCTCTTGATTTTTCAAAGTTCATTGAAATTTCTTTCAATGAAATGCAAGAGTTGGAATATTTCAGTAGTGTTTTTCTATGGTTTACCTAGTCACTGTTACATTCTCTTGATTTTTCAAAGTTCATTTCGGATTTCTGTCATTGAAATGCAAGAGTTGGAATATTTCAATAGTGTTTTACCGTGGTTTACTTTGTCAAAGTTACATTCTCTTGATTTTTCAAAGATGATTTTGGTTTTCTTTCGTTGAAATGCAAGAGTTGGAACATTTCAGTAGTGTTTTGTTGTGCTTTACCTTGACACAGTTACATTTTCTTGATTTTTGTTAGGTTAGGTTAGGTTAGGTTAGGCTAGATCAAATTAGGTTAGGTTAGGTTAAGTTAAGTTAGGTTAGCCTAAGTACGCGCGCGTACGTAGGCTAACCTAACCTAACTTAACCTAACCTAACCTAATTTGATCTAGCATAACCTAACCTAACCTAACAAAAATCAAGAGAACGTAACTGTGTCAAGGTAAAGCACAACAAAACACTACTGAAATATTCCAACTCTTGCATTTCAACGAAAGAAAACCAAAATTATCTTTGAAAAATCAAGAGAATGTAACTGTGACAAAGTAAACCACTGTAAAACACTATTGAAATATTCCAACTCTTGCATTTCAATGAAAGAAATCCGAAATGAACTTTGAAAAATCAAGAGAAGGTAACAGTGACTAGGTAAACCATAGCAAAACACTACTGAAATATTCCAACTCTTGCATTTCATTGAAAGAAATTTCAATGAACTTTGAAAAATCAAGAGAATGTATCTGTGACAGGGTAAACCACGACAAAACACCCCTGAAGTATTCCAACTCTTGCATTTCATTGAGTGAAATTCAAAATGAACTTTGAAAAATCAAGAGATTGTAACTGTGAAAAGGTAAACGACAACAAAACACTACTGAAATATTGCAACTATGAACTTTGAAAAATCAAGAGAATGTAACTGTGACAAGGTAAACCATAGCAAAACACTACTGAAATATTCCAACTCTTGCATTTCAAGGAAAGAAATCCAAATGAACTTTGAAAAATCAAGAAAATGTAACTGTGTCAAGGTAAACCATGACAAAACACTACTGAAATATTCCAACTCTTGCATTTCAACGAAAGAAATTCAAAATGAACTTTGAAAAATCAAGAAAATGTAACTGTGATAAGGTAAACCCCAACAGAACACTACTGAAATATTCCAACTCTTGCATTTCAACGAAAGAAATCCAAAATGAACTTTGAAAAATTAAGAGAATGTAACTGTGACAAGGTAAACCACAACAAAACACTATTGAAATATTCCAACTCTCACATTTCATCGAAAGAAATTCAAAATGAACTTTGAAAAATTAAGAGAATGTAACTGTGACAAGGTAAACCACGACAAAACACTACTGAAATATTCCAACTCTTGCATTTCAATGAAAGAAATTCAAAATGAGCTCTGAAAAATTAAGAGAATGTAACTGTGACAAGGTAAACCATGACAAAACACTAGTGAAATATTCCAACTCTTGCATTTCAACGAAAGAAATTCCAAAATGAACTTTGAAAAATTAAGAGAATTTAAGTGTGACAAGGTAAACCACTACAAAACACTAGTGAAATATTCCAACTATTGCATTTCAACGAAAGAAAACCAAAATGAACTTTGAAAAATCAAGAGAATGTAACTGTGACAAGGTGAACCACATCAAAACACTACTGAAATATTCCAACTCTTGCATTTCAATGAAAGAAATTCAAAATGAACTTTGAAAAATCAAGAGAATGTAACTGTGACAAGGTAAACCATGACAAAACACTACTGAAATATTCCAACTCTTGCATTTCAATGGAAGAAATTCAAAATGATCTTTGAAAAATTAAGAGAATGTAACTGTGACAAGGTAAGTCATGACAAAACACTACTGAAATATTCCAACTCTTGCATTTCAACGAAAGAAATCCAAAATGAACTTTGAAAAATCAAGAGAATGTAGCTGTGACAAGGTAAACCACATCAAAACACTATTGAAATATTCCAACTCTTGCATTTCAACGGAAGAAATCCAAAATGAACTTTGAAAATCAAGAGAATGTAACTGTGATAAGGTAAACCACAACAAAACACTACTGAAATATTCCAACTCTTGCATTTCAATGAATGAAATCCAAAATGAACTTTGAAAAATTAAGAGAATGTAACTATGACTAGGTAAACCACGACAAAACACTATTGAAACATTCCAACTCTTACATTTCAACAAAAGAAATCCAAAATGAACTTTGAAAAATTAAGAGAATGTAAGTGTGACAAGGTAAACCACAACAAAACACTACTGAAATATTCCAACTCTTACATTTCAACGAAAAAACCAAAATGAACTTTGAAAAATCTAGAGAATGTAACTGTGACAAGGTAAACCACGACAAGACACTACTGAAATATTCCAACTCTTGCATTTCAACGAAAGAAATTCAAAATGAACTTTGAAAAATCAAGAGAATGTAACTGTGATAAGGTAAACCACAACAAAACACTACTGAAATATTCCAACTCATGCATTTCAACGAAAGAAATCCAAAATGAACTTTGAAAAATTAAGAGAATGTAACTATGATTAGGTAAACCACAACAAAACACGATTGAAATATTCCAACTCTTGCATTTCATCGAAAGAAATCCAAAATGAACTTTGAAAAATTAAGAGAATGTAAGTGTGACAAGGTAAACCACAACAAAACACTACTGAAATATTCCAACTCTTACATTTCAATGAAAGAAAACCAAAATGAACTTTTAAAAATCAAGAAAATGTAACTGTGATAAGGTAAACCACGACAAAACACTACTGAAATATTCCAACTCTTGCATTTCAATGAAAGTAATTCAAAATGGACTTTAAAAAATTAAGAGAATGTAACTTTGACAAGGTAAACCACGACAAAACACTATTGAAATATTCCAAGTCTTGAATTTCATCAAAAGAAAACCAAAATGAACTTTGAAAAATCAAGAAAATGTAACTGTGACGAGGTAAACCACAACAAAACACTACTGAAATATTCCAACTCATGCATTTCAACGAATGAAAACCAAAATGAACTTTGAAAAATCAAGAGAATGTAACTGTGACAAGGTAAACCATGACAAAACACTACTGAAATATTCCAACTCTTGCATTTCAACGAAAGAAATTCAAAATGAACTTTGAAAAATTAAGAGAATGTAACTGTGACAAGGTAAACCACAGCGAAACACCACTGAAATATTCCAACTCTTACATTTCAATGAAAGAAATTCAAATGAACTTTGAAAAATCAAGAGAATGTAACTGTGACAAGGTAAACCACGACAAAACACTACTGAAATATTCCAACTCTTGCATTTCAATGAAAGAAATCCAAATGAGCTTTGAAAATTGAGAGAATGTAACTGTGACAAGGTAAACCATGACAAAACACTACTGAAATATTCCAACTCTTGCATTTCAACGAAAGAAAACCAAAATGAACTTTGAAAAATCAAGAGAATGTAACTGTGACAAGGTAAACCATAACAAAACACTACTGAAATATTCCTAAGAAAAAATTTAGAATTTATAAAATTGGTTTAAGAAGGATATTAAGAGAGGAACTTGTTCTGAAATGCCTTTTGAAAGGCATTTCATGGTGTTGAGGCATTCAAAAAACTGTAAAGTAAAGTTGTGGGTGAAATGGATGAGTACTTCAAGTTGGAAAATGGGTTTAGAAGGGACATTAAGAAAGGAAATTGCTCTGAAATGCCTTTTGAAAGGTATTTCTTGGTGTTGAGGTAACCAAAAAGCTGTAAAGTAAAGTTGTGGGTGAAATGGATGGGTACTTCAAATTGGAAAATGGGTTTAGAAGGGACATTAAGAAAGGAACTTGCTCTGAAATGCCTTTTTAAAAGTATTTCTTGGTTTTGAGGTATCCAAAAAGCTTTAATTTAAAGTTGTGGGTGAAAAAGATGGATGCTTCAACTTGTAAAATTGGTTTAGGAAGGACATTACGTAAAGAACTTGTTCTGAAAAGCCTTTGAAAAGTATTGCTTGGTGTTGAGGTATCCAAAGAGCTGTAAAGTAAAGTTGTGGGTGAAAAGGATTGATGCTTCAAGTTGGAAAATGGGTTTAGAAGGGACATTAAGAAAGGAAATTGCTCTGAAATGCCTTTGAAAGGTATTTTTTGGTGTCGAGGTAACCAAAAAGCTGTAAAATAAACTTGTGGGTGAAGCGGATGGGTACTTCAAGTTGTAAAATGGGTTTAGAAGGGACATTAAGAAAGGAACTTGCTCTGAAATGCCTTTTGAAAAGTATTTCTTGGTTTTGAGGTATCCAAAAAGCTTTAATTTAAAGTTGTGGGTGAAAAAGATGGATGCTTCAACTTGTAAAATTGGTTTAGGAAGGACATTACGTAAAGAACTTGTTCTGAAAAGCCTTTGAAAAGTATTGCTTGGTGTTGAGGTATCCAAAGAGCTGTAAAGTAAGTTGGGGGTGAAAAGGATGGATGCTTCAAGTTGGAAAATGGGTTTAGAAGGGACATTAAGAAAAGAAATTGCTCTGAAATTCCTTTTGAAAGGTATTTCTTGGTGGTGAGGTATCCAAAAAGGTGAAAAGTGTAGTTGTGGCTGAAAAGGATGGTGCTTCAAGTTGGAAAATGGGTTTAGAAGGGACATTAAGAAAGGAACTTGCTCTGAAATGTCTTTTGAAAGGTATTTCTTGGTGTTGAGGTATGCAAGAAGCTGTAAAGTAAAGTTCTGGGTGAAAAGGATGGGTGCTTTAACTTGTAAAATGGGTTTAAGAGGGACATTAAGAAAAGAACTTGCTCTGAAATGTCTTTTGAAAAGTATTTCTTGGTGTTGAGGTATCCAAAAAGCTGTAAAGTATAGTTGTGGGTGAAAAGGATGGGTACTTCAACTTGTAAAATGGGTTTAGAAGGGACATTAACAAAGGAACTTGCTCTGACATGCCTTTTGAAAGGTATTTCTTGGTGTTGAGGTAAAGTATAGTTCTGGGTGAAAAGGATGGATGCTTCAAGTTGGAAAATGGGTTTAGAAGGGACATTAAGAAAGGAAGTTGCTCTGAAATGCCTTTTGAAAAGTATTTCTTAGTGTTGAGGTATCCAAAAAGCTGTAAAGTATAGTTGTGGGTGAAAAAGATGGGTACTTCAACTTGGAAAATTGGTTTAGGAGGGACATTAAGAAAGGAACTTGCTCTGAAATGCCTTTTGAAAGGTATTTCTTGGTGTTGAGGTATCTAAAAAGCTGTAAAGTAAAATTGTGGGTGAAAAGGACAGGTACTTCAAGTTTGAAAATGGGTTCAGAAGGGAACATTAAGAAAAGAAGTTGCTCTGAAATGTCTTTTGAAAACTATTGCTTGATGTTGGGGTATTCAAAAAGCCTTATAGTAAAGTTGTGGTGAAAGGATTGGTACTTCAACTTGTAAAAATGGTTAAGGAATGACATTAAGAAAGGAACTTGTTCTGAAAAGATATAATATAGCCTTAAAAAATATTAAAAAATGAGGGCCCGGGGGGCCTTTGGGGCACCGGGGGCCCTTTGGGAGGCCTGGGGAACCCTTTTGCAGCCCGAGGGAACCTTTTGGGGCCGGGGGCTTCCTTTGGGGTTCGGGTAGGGGGGTCGGGGCCCTTTGGGGTTGGGGAAGGGGACCTAACGACACTGTTCAAATGGAACTTATGTATTATAACGACCACACTCAAAACCTCTTCTAAAACATCTTCTAAAATCATCTTTTTAAAAATGTCTCTAACTGTCTCGCCGAAATAATTCCCTAAAATGTCTAAAACGGTTTCGCCCAAATAATCCCTAAACGTAATTTCTGCATGTTCCTTTTGTTTTTGGCATCCCTGCGCTGTCACATTTGAAATTACTAAGAAAACCCTTTCCCGAAGCCTTATTCAAAAATAGAATATTAATTTTTCTCTCTGACCTAAAGAGCGTTTATCCGTCAGACCTTGACGTCATCTGTCAGACATTAATAAACTTCCCCGGAAACAATTTATTCCCCTTCCGTAAATCGATAATTCCCCAAGCGATTATGTAAATCACCCCTCATGTCATTTCCCGGAATCTTATTTAAAAATAGAATATTAATTTTTCTCTCTGACCAAAAGAGCGTACTTCCGGTTTCTTATTCCTGGATCTTAACATTCGCCCCGAGCGTGCACTTGGCCAAAACAACAAAGAAGCCATGTTTGTTACTTAATTCCCCTTTCGTAAATCAATACATTCTCCCCACCGATTATGTAAATCAAGTTCTCGGAAATTCACTTCCCCCTCGAGTCCTAGATCAATACATTGCCCCTAGCGTGCACCTGTACGAACAATAACAACAACAACAAATAAGTCGACCCTGAAACATCCATCAAAGTGAGAAAAATCCTGTTTTTCCATTCTCACTGACAAAAACCATAAAAACATCCATAAATTACTGTACTCGTCGCTGTTTTTTCATTCTCATTGACAAAAACCATAAAACAGACATAAATTGCTGTTGAAACCCATGAAAAACAACAAATAAATTGACTAACACACATAACCGTCCAAGAAACGTCCATAAAAGTGAGAAAATTCCTTTTTTTTCAAGTGAGAAAAATCCTGTTTTTTCATTCTCAGTGACAAAAACCATAAAAACATGCATAAATTATGTACTGATCGGAGTCGGACCCCCCTCTCTACTATCAAGCATAGCCATTTTTCTTCTATTGACTACCGGACTTTTCAGGAACGAATGCACCACCATGCGGCATTACCTCCTCTGCAAGTGAGAGGCTTACTATATAGTTTTTAATACTATTAAATCGGTTGGCTATCTCAGAATTTTAAATCGACAGCAACTTGGTAAACTTTGGGGAAAAATTGTAATGTCGTGACACAAAATATCAGAAAGTGCCACTTTTCCACGGAATATTCTTTTTGGTCACTTAAAAATGCCACTAGGACTTATAATTTCCAATCGAATAAGTCTCGTCTTGATCATCCAGGACCTTGGTTCAATACAATCATCCCTTCGAAAAGACAATAAAACATAGACGCATATCTGGTGATCTTTCTTTTTAAAAAAAAGATGTAAAATTCCTTATTTTTGTACATACGAACTTGAATCTTCTATAGTAGGATTTTTTTTATCCTTAAGTAGGAAACTAAATTAATTTTGTATGCTTAGAATCAGCATACTTCGATTTTCTTACATTAATTAATATTAAAATTCCTTGTTAGCGTTTCTGTTACTACTTGTTCGAGTCACGCTTTACTTATAGTTATATGTAACCACGAACTGTTTGATGCTGCAGAAGCTATTGGTAGTGTTTGGTCCAATGGCTTGTGTGAAAGCTGAAAACAGAAAACGTGTTTGATGGCAGTTCTATAATCTATCGGAAGATTGCCTGCTTTATAATTTGCTAGGACATACGAGTTGTCTTTGACCGTATCACATCACATATACACAGGGACTGATGGGGTGCTTAACGAAAGTATAATTGGACCCATCCCTTACTCTTATTTTTAACAGTTTACCTGACGACCTAGTAAATAAACTTATTGGTTTCTTTGATATTACGACAGCCCATAATAAAACACCGGAAAATTGTGATTCTAATAAAAGCTGTTTGAAGCTTCAGCCTTTTTTTCTTAAATCAAAAGCTTGGCCAAATGCATGGCACCTTATTACCAAAGAAAAAATATTAAAAAAAACAATCCGTATATTTAGCGCAAGACAAGGCAAATAATTAACTATCTTTTTTTATCAGTTAAACCATATGCTGAGACTGAGCCCTTGTGTCTTCTACAGCTGCCAACCCCTTCTGGTCTCACTTAATCGGACAGCTGGTCCACTAAAATGAGCCTTGATTTAAAAAAATGAACGTCATTATTTATTGCAAAACTTTCTTCCAGGTAGATCTTTTTCCACATTGTACAGTTCTTGTATCAAACACTTCGCGGTCTTAAACTATAAGAAAGGAGCGACCCGACTCAATTGTAACTGAAACTCTAAAAAACAGAATTTTGATATCAGTAGATATATCAAAATAATCAACTTATTATGCTGAACGTATTATACTTATTATAACTTATTATAAATATATAAGATTCATCAAGTTTAGTAATGCCCGTCAAAAGTTACGAGGCTAGAAAAATTTGCCAGAATTTTGAAAAAGGGGGAAAACACCGCTAAAAGTCAGAGAATCTTAATGAAAATCGTTGAACCCTACGATTCAGAGAACCCTACTGCAGAAGTTTCAAGCTCCTATATAGAAAAATATGGGACTTGTATGCTAGAAAAAAAGAAGGAATTTTGGCTAGAAGAAAGATCATGGATGCATGTTTATATTTCATTCATTGATTTATCTTTATTTTTTTTATTTCCCAGGGCTGATCGTATCATAATCCAAGAAGATCAGGAGAGGGTGCAGTCAAACAGATATCAAAAGCTCTAGTGCCCTTTTTAAGTGACCAAAACGGTTGGAGAGCAACTACCCCCCCCCCCCCTCCAACGCCCTCTTTTCCCCAAAGTTGTCCGATCAAACTTTTGAGACTTTCATTTAATTTAGCATAGTTGAAACATCCAATAACTATATTTTAGAAGTAAGGTGACCCCTCACAGCCCATGGAGAGAGGCTTGTAAGTTTTTTTAATTTGCCCATTGTTTACGTATAGTATTTGTTATTGGGACAATATACAGACATTTTTTTAGGGGGGGGGGGATTTTGCATTCAGTTGGGTCTCTATTGGGAGAATTTTTTGTGGGGATGGAGTATTGTCCTGAGAATTTTAGGGGAAATCTAACACTGGGGGAACTTACAGAATTCCTATGTGAACTTCTTTTTATTGGTCGAATTTTCTCATTAATAATTTTATTTTACATGTAAATATTTTCTGACGGAATTAAGCGGAGGCTATTTTCAATGTTTTTGGATTTCCAAGAAAAAAATTCCATAGAAGAGGGGATTTCCAGAATGATCGAAAAAACGATTGAGAATTAATGTCCTTTTCAAACGAAGGTATGTTAAGGAGAATTGTTCAGGCTGAATCACCCACAAGAAATGCTATGGTGGGGGGGGGTCTTTGAGGATGGAATTTTCGGTGAAAATTCTACAAGGGAGTTACCTGGAGGGAAACTCACGGGGGATGCTTATTTTACGTCGGAGGAGCTTTCTATGGAGGACTTTCTCATTAGGTAAGGGATTTTTTCATGCAGGGTTAGCAACATTTTCCGACCATATTTGAAAAATGATCAGAAGTTGAATAAAGAAACAAGTTTTTTCAGCTGAAAATAAGGAGTAATATTAAAACTCAAAATGAACAAAAATTATTCCGTTTATGAGGGGAGTTGCCCCCCCCCCCTCAATACCACGCTCTTTACACCAAAGTCTGACTTTTTTTTCCCAATTCTTTCAGAACGGCTCCTGAAACACAAGGACGGTTTCGTCAGCGTAAAAAGCGAAGTATTGAAGAAAGGGTAACCTCCCTCCTATACAGAATCATTTCACAACGTTTTGATTTTCAATATTATTCCTCACTTTCAGTAGAAAAATCTTGCTTTTTTTTATTTAATTATGCACAAAGTTGAGTATCCTTGTCTTAATTTTTGCATGTCCTAACATGGCTTCATTTGAGCGTCTATAAAATCAGGGTGTTGGGGTATCGAACTGCAAATATAGCCCTGCTAAGCAACTTTACAGTTGCTGCTGTGTCAGACCCTGGAAGTGTATGTTTTGCCCTCCTTCTGAAAAGATTTCCGATATTTTCCCTACCAGAATTGAAACGATGAGAGTTCATCGTTTTTACTTCAACCAAAGTTATTTCCTTCGCCAGAAAACTGTAAGAAAGGAATTTACACCAGAAGACTTGACCCAGTGATTATTTCCCAAATGGTAATAGCTTTCAGCAGAAAAAATCTTCAGAAAGTTATTATTAGCTTCTATTAAGAGGAGTCTCGACAATTGAATACGGTAGGTTCAATTGAATAAAAATAAAGAATAATGCTTCCAGCATGTCAGCTTTAACCAAATCTTTTTACAACAAAAACAGAAAAGGGTGGTGGGGAGTAAAATACTCAATCGTCGCACCAGTGACGTATAAATACAGTCATCCTAATTTTCTGCAAATAAATTTATGACCAGCGATGAAAATGTTACAAAGAAACTAATACTAAAGACCTCTTCTTACCAGGCCTAATCCAAGGAAAAATAAAAGGCAGTTTATATTGTAATGGTGCAATATGTTCACTTATGAATGACCCGAGGCGTGTTTTTCTTCCAGGGGTCGCTCCTGCACCGCCAATGTTGCAGCCTACTGGTGTTGATCCATAGAAACGACCTAAAATAGGGAGGAAATGGTTCAAGTAGTTCAAAGCCAACAAGTAAAGACTTTATGTATCTAGAGCGGATAGAAAGTCATAAAAAACTATCGGAAAACAATGCATAGGCCACATTAATGGTGTTTTAATATAAATGACTTTTCATAAGCAAATTCGGATGTACTGATGTAAAATCTGATAGTGCCATTTTCGTCCAGTTTAAACCTTGTCGAATGCACTCTCCTATTCTTCTAAAGCTATTTACTTTTGTTAAAATTTAAGATAGGTAACTTCAAACACAGTAAATTTTACGTATTAGAATCAGAGTAAATGCAAAAGCGCTGACTAGCTAAAGAGTAATGTTTTTCTTTTTTTTTATTTTCCATGGCTTACCCGGTCACTTTCCTTAGAACAGGCTTCCTAAGAAAATTAAGGTGTTCTTTCGGTCAAGAATCTAAATTTGGGGTGCCTGTCTTGAGGGCAAAAACTGATCAGAGGGCGATACGATGAATAAAGACTGGAACTAAAATTGGCTGGACTGGGAACGAAAGGGATTGGGTTGTATAGCTTATCTAAGATGATATAATAAAACAAAAATGAGGTCTAAGATTCTGTTTACCACGCTTTTGTCTACCACGAGTTGACTTTGAAGCCTTGTTCGTTCGTATTTAGGCCCAAAGTTGCTCTTTGAACTATGTATAAATCCTTACATCTGGGTTTCCTTAGGATTCCACGTCAACTGTAGACCTAAACACAGAGCTATTAATTGCTTTTCTTTTCTTCCGTCACAAGCAAAATCAACTCTTGCTTGATATTCCTGTAACGATTAAGTTTATTTTTTCATCTTAAAATATTAATTTATTTATGCCATGATACGGGTTATAATTAGTATAAATTCAATGAAATGTAATAATAATCTAATCTCATAACTTGTCACAGGCAAAAATGGTTTTCATTGCGAGGGTACTTTTAATATTTTATTCAAAGAAAGCATCCAAAACTAAAAACATAAATCTGGTTTATATAAAAGAACTTAAACTCTATGTTTATTTATTAAGAGAAAAGAGAAAAACCTTGATAATAAACCTAGGTTTGCCTTTCTTCCAGCACAAAGACAGTAATAATAAGACATAATAGGGCAAGATTCATTCCATAAATATTGCAATAAGGTCCATCAATGTTCAGGGATGCCCACATCCCAAGCATGAAGGTGGCCTCAACCACATTGTATACCAAAAATTAAATTTTATTATATGGATATGATAAAAATTAACATACCCGTACTATATTTTCTAATAAAGAACTTTAAGTACGTTTTTTTCAGAAAGTCCTTTAATTACGATATTTTCAATACTGAATTAGTACTAAAATAGCAGTAAAAATTATTGCGAAGAACTAAATCTGATAAAATATTATTTTATTCAGTCATACTCTTATGGCAGTTGTTTATTAAGACACAAAAATTTTCGTTGAAAAAATAGATATGGCATTGAGCAAAATTCTCCAGAGGAAGAGAATATACAAGGAAATCATTTCCCGCTGTGTTGCCATAAAACAAGTCATTACTCTCCTTCTTTTCGGTCTAATGGATTATGTCTGATAGAAGAAAATGAACTGAGATAATAGCTGCAAAGTGATTCCCTTGAGGAGCTCAATCCTTAAATGCCATGCTGGGTTTTGTCAGGGAATTCAAGTCATGGATATAGCCGTCATTTTTCAGTGGACCAAGGGGAATCACGTTGCAGTTTCCCTTACTGCTTTACTCAACGGTCAATAGAGGATCCTTAAAGCTGTTAGAATGATCTAATTCAAAGAATGAACATAGAATTAAACTCTTTGTAAATAAATTAGATGGCTGAAATAGTAATACGAGTTCACTTTTATTTTTCTGCAAGTATTATATAGTAGCTTTTACTATCGGAAAAGAAAGTCAATGCCCAAGAAATGTTTGAATATGCGGGATTAAACCCCTTCTTTAACCTTAATCAAACTTTTATGGCTTTGAAATGGTTAAGAAAAATCTTTTTTAATACCTCTTCTTTCCCTCTGCTCCGAATCTAAGCCTAGATTTTCTTTGATCTGATGTGTTAGGGTATAGGTTCTTTCCGATAGCTGCTGTTTTGGATCCCAGACAATTCGGCATTCTGCAGCTAAGCGAATGTAACTGTTTGTATTGAAGTAGAACATGAATCTGCTGATTTTCAGAACATGATTATCAAGTTTTGAAGTCCGAAGGTCATCAAAATGAAAAATTTTTCCTCTAGACCCTGCTTATATACGTTCCTACCTCAAAACTGTGATTTTATGAGATTTTTATTTTTTTTGTATAATTCAAAATTATGATATTTTTAAAGCGATTCTGTATTTCATCGGCGTTGTCACGTTGGACCGTAAAAACGAACAACTGAAACTAATTTTTCAAATTTGACAGCACTTTCCGTCAGTAAAAATTCAAAAGTTGAGCATCTGTTGATTCCCAGAGACAATAAGGCCTTCAAAGGAAAACACCATTTTATTCAGCTCTATGCTAACATTTAATTTAAAATTTTTGTCTGATCTTTCACCCACGTTTCTTTTGTTAAGTTTTGCGGCAGCTGCTAACAAAAATTGCGTAAGTGCACGTGGAGATCTTTCTCGTTAAAACCCGAATTCCCAACTTATCCTAATTTCTTAAGATGTGTATAGTTCTATATGATTCCACTAAACCAATTTAACAATCAGATTTCATTGTCAGTGTCCTTGGTACTTTAAGTAAAGTTTGCATTTCTTGTAAGAGAATACCTTGTGTACGATCAGCAACAAGATAGACATCGTCGTTGTCATCGGCTGTAGTTGTATCTTCGCTGTCAGGTGATCCAGTGCCATGTATCTTCTTAACGGTTACAGTACGATTCTGAAACAAACACATCCATGGTAATACTTTTCTTACTTAATTACCTTAATTGTATTTATAAATCAAAGAAATATTTATAAATCAAAAGATTCTCTTTTGAAGCGATTTTTATTGCTTTACTGTCAAAAGAACAATTTTAAAAAAAATGAAATTCCATGCTCAGTGCGTGAGAGAATCAGTAATAGTTGAGCGGTTCCCTTGCCAAATCAATAAACTCCATAAAAAAAACCGCAGAAAAAAAGTAAAAAATAAGTAGTTCCTAACAACATTCTGAAATTGCAGAAAAAACATAGGAGAATCAAAAAACAATAAAACTCGATCACAACTGCGAACAAAAAAAACTTAATAAAAGAGAGATATTTTAAGAAATGGTGTGAGTTTCAATATATATTGTACCTCCTATTCACATTATACTAAGGTGCAGAAAATCCTAATTTGTCTGTGGTTTTATAAGATTTTGGATATAGATGAATTTATAAAGAGCTGTCAACAAAATATATCTAGTATACCAGTTTATCCTCTTAGTAATTTTTGTTATTTCTGTCTACTTATCAATTTCCTAGTTAGGAATAGAGTCAATTACGCTCCTATATATATATATATATATATATATATATATATATATATATTATATATATATATATATATATATATATATATATATATATTATATATATATATATATATATATATATATATATATATATATATATATATATATATTATATATTATATATATATATATATATATATATATATATATATATATTATATATATATTATATATATATATATATATATATATATATATATATATATATATAAGTAGAAAAGGGGGTGCCAGTCCGAACCCCACACCATGTATGGGCATAGAGTCCCTAGGGGAGATGGATTTCTGAGAAATTGATTGCGTAATCAAAGTGTGTCAATGACCTCTTTTTTCAAGGTCGATTTGTTTGTTGTTTCTAGGTGTAATAACTCCGGGACGAAGGTTGCACATGCGCATTGAATTCTAACGGGAACAATGTTATTGATCTAGGACTCGAGGGGAAGTGAATTTCCGAGAACTTGATTGCGTAATCGATCGTGAATGTTATGATCCAGAAATAGGAAACAGTATTTGCTGTTGTTGTTTTGGCCAAGTGCATGCTCGAGGCGAATGTTATGATCCGGAAACAGGAAACAGTATTTGTTGTTGTTGTTTTGGTCAAGTGCATGCTAGGAGCGAATGTTAAGAGTTTCCAGGAATAGGAAACAGTATTTGTTGTTGTTGTATTGGCCAAGTGCATGCTCGAGGTGAATGTTATGATCCAGAAATAGGAAACAGTATTTGTTGTTGTCGTTTTGGCCAAGTGCATGCTCGAGGTGAATGTTATGATCCAGAAATAGGAAACAGTATTTGTTGTTGTTGTTTTGGTCAAGTGCATGCTAGGAGCGAATGTTATGATCCAGAAATAGGAAACAGTATTTGTTGTTGTTGTTTTGGTCAAGTGCATGCTCGAGGCGAATGTTATGATCCAGAAATAGGAAACAGCATTTGTTGTTGTTGTTTTGGTCAAGTGCATGCTAGGAGCGAATGTTAAGAGTTTCCAGGAATAGGAAACAGTTAGATCACGTGTTTCCTTCTCAGCCAATCAGCGAGTCGGATACATCCCCCTTCTCAGCCAATCAGAGAGCTGGTTACATATGGTTTTTCCCCATTACATAACAATTAACCCTTGAGATTTCGTATATAACGGACATGCATTGTGATTAAATTATATGAGAATATTGTGACACAATGGATAGAACAACTGACATAATTGATGAGCTTGAAGCATTGGCAACCTCAATTTACCATGTAAGTTCTGTTTTAATTTTTATTTTCAAACTAAAATTATTTTCATTGATCACCCTCCAGTATATCTAAGTCCCCCCTCCCCTCACAATACAAAACATCATCATGCCATCTTTATACTTGATAGAAAACATAAAAGGTGTTCTTTTTACCACATAAACCCCCCCCCCCTCCCCCAATGTTTTTACAAGTATAATTCTCGCAATTGAAATAATTCTCTTTTCGATAAAATTATATAATTTTAAGCATTCTATATCCTAGCTAAAAGCAAACCACTGACTTCTGTCAACTCTTAAGGCATTATGCAGCTCTGTTTTGACATATGCCTCTCCAGCGCGAGGTTAAACTTAGCTGTCACCCTTTTCCTGTGTATTTACGTTCGCGGCTTAGCCAAAGGGTTTGTTTTTCTCCGTCAAATTAAAAACGGTTTCATGCATACAATTACAATTTATTAAGCGCAGGCCTATGCAATTTCTATTTGAAGAAGTGAAACGAGTTATTTTCAAATTAAGGTCTAACAATATATTTAGGACATTGGCGAAAGGGGGAGGGGGCCATGACTCAATTCTATCGCCATCATTTTAAAATGAAAAACAAAACTGTTTCTTCGCTATAGGGCAGTAAGAGGACCGAGGGTTTCTAAGAAAAAAGATACCTTTATTATGTGTACATTTACATCCAAGATTGTAATTTAGGCATATAAGCTGCTAGGCTAACAATCTTTTTTCTATTTTAAAGACCTATAGACGGGAAACATTTAAAAAATTTTCTCAGCAAGGTAAAAATAGGGGCATTTCTTGCAAATTTTACCTTTTGCTTTTCTTTTGGCGTAGGGGGGCTTTCTTAGTGATAAATGCTTTTCTAGACAAAATTCTGGTTAGGAGCGGGGAGTACTAATTTTCCTTCTTTAAAAAAGGGGGAAATTATTTTCCATACTAACTTTTTTCTCTTCTTTTTTAAGGCCAATTATGAAGAATGTGTACCCCCTCCATCTAAGAAAGCGAGAGAGGGTGAGGCAGCCTCATCAGTGCCAGCCCCTATGCAGTCTGGGCATAAACCAAAAAGAGAATGGGCCATAAGGATGGAGAACCCTGCTGTCTCATCTATGCAAGCCCGTGACATCGCTTGCACATCCACTCTCCGTGGACCTATAATAGCTGCCCCACCAGCACAAGGTCCGCCGATGGTACAGCATGCTTCGCCTGGGCCTTCGGGCATTCAAATACACCCGGAATTTGCGAATGTGAGCATTTTTTCCTACCTATATTATAGAAATATCTAAAAACAAAACTATTTTTCAACCTAATATAAACTTGTCTCAGAGATATTAAAATATTAAACCCTCGCCCCCAGCCATTATTTTAAATTTCTCTGCTCCCCCCCTCCCACAGAGATATCTAAATATAATATAATTTTTTTGCAAAGAAACCGCTCTTTTTCTAATCTTTTCTATTTTCTCTGTTGCTATCTCTTTGATATCTCATAATAATATTTTTAGGTAATTTCTAGTTTACTGCTATCTCTCTCCACTATGAAACTCAAAATGCTATTTTTCACAATTGAATATTATAGTTTTATGGGAAGGACAGAGATTATCCCATTTATCTATTGCATATATGTATTCTAATTTGCGTAATATTTTTGACAGCTTTCAACCTTACAACTTGGCAAGATTTTAGGGGAGTTAACGGTTTCCCATTTAATTGCATTTTCCTACTGAACAGTCTTGGAACAGAACATACGCAGCTTACAATAATTAAGCTAATGAGTCCTAGACAACCTATAGGGAATTAGAGAAAAGGCATATGGTCTAACAATATTTTTTTTTTGACATTATGTAAACGGCTTGGAGCCGCGGTGGCGGTCGGGACGCACCAGTGGGCCCAAGAAGCGCTGTGGGGAAACGCCGCGGGCCGGGGAAGCGCTGCAATGGCCGGCTCGGAGGGGTGAGCATTAAATAGTGGAAATTGGGAAAGGGGATGGAGTTGTTTGAACAAAATCAAATTGTCAATTCTATGTAATGTGTTTTAGATTTTCGTTAAGTTGGATTTTCTTTCTGTTGAATTAACCAAATGCTACTATGTGCATACTGCTACTGCTACTAAACACATGTAAATAATAATCCAATTTTAAAAATAGGGTGATTTGAACACTTTGAAAATAAGCTATTTTCTTTTATAGATTACATTGGTCCCATACTCGCCATCTCCCCCCTGCTCGTCAGTTGGAGAAGGAGAGGACGCATCGGTGGACTTCCACAGCAATTCACCATGGAGTGGTATCGTTAATGAGCAAATACCTGATAATATTGATGATTTTTTAAATGATTTTCTTTTCAATGTAGATAATAGCACAGTTGAGCAAGGTAATGTTCCTAGTTCAGAGGGGGACTTGCCTTTGCTGAGTCCAAACACATTGCAACTTTTGGACGATTTTACCCGGGAATTAACAGGGAATCCTCCCCCCAATAAATACATTTCCCCACTTCAAACAACTGAAGTGGAACATTCGCATACCCCAAATATTGTTGAACAATGTGGTGGGAGTGTTGATGATATACAAGTGGGGGAGGGGGAGGGGGGGTAATGACCAATTCACAACATTTCCCGATTTTCAATTGTCAAATTCGATTTTAAATGCAATATTAGTTTACACTGCGACTTTTGGGGACCCGTTTAATTCACTTATGGGGGGAAAATTTGTGTTTGATCCCGTAGAAATTGTGCATGACTATGTAGATAAAATTCGTGCACTGTTGGAGAACCAAATTCAATTGTGGGGGGGGGGTAGGGGTTCAATTAAGGTTTCTATTTTTTTAAAGGTGTTCTATTTAAATGAGGGGAAAAGCGAAGTTTACCACCACTATATACGTTCTGAGATGCGCGTGATTTATCTGAATTTAGAAAATTTTGAGGGTGTTTTTTCGGAGTGGGTAGGTCAAATTATAGCGCATCTTGAGAACTTTGACGAAAATGGAAGCGGCTCTGTAGTTTTATTTATTGAAAATTTAAGTGTGAATATTTGTAAATTTAAGAAAGATTTTATTTTCAGAGGGGGGCATAGGGACACGGGTACAGTTTTAAAATATAATCCAGATCTAGAAGGATGTCAAGGTGTCCAGCGGATCTGTTTTGAAACAGGTCAAAAATGTTTCAGGTATGCTTTCCTCATATCAGCATTCGAGCCTCTAGCACGTGACGCTACCAAGACGAATTTAAACGATTGGGCTGTACATGGGAAGGAAGGGTCCAATTTCCCCATTGTAGATTTATCTTGTTTAGAAGGAAAATACCCAGTAACGCTAAGATCCATTGATATTTTTGAAAGAGCTAATGCCCATTTAAATATCGGCGTTACTGTGGTTCAGTATGAAACTGAATTTGAAGACGGGGTTCGTTTAAAAAAGAAGGGGGTGGTTTTCCAAGTAAGAGGCCCGTCAATTGAATTAGTCAAACACTGGGTTTGGTTGTTGTATACACCACCATCTAGTGACTTTGCCAATTCAATTGGCCATCTTAACCCGATCACAGACATGAGTAGAGTTCTGGGGGAGGGTAAGAATAGGGGGACACGTTTCTACTGTCCGACATGCCTCTCTCGATTTTGGACTGAATTAAAGTTGTAAAATCACATGAGGCATTGTAGACGGCATGGCTACCAGACAGTGGAAACGGTTTCAGGGGATAGGGCTATTTTACGCTTCAAAAATTTCCAAAGCACCCTCCTCCAGTGAAACAAAATATCTTTGGACTGTGAAGCTAAGCTGGTGGAGGTGAACGATCCTCGATTTCCAAACCGAGTCAAAGAACATCAAGCTATTGCAGTGTCCTATGCTCATGCGCAAAGAGACAGTTCTAACACCATGCGGTTGTTAGAAATAGTAGAAACATTGGATGAGGACGAGTGTATGATCAAGGCACTGACTAAACTAATTGGCACAGCTAATGGTGCTATTTCTCGTTTGAGAAATACCCATTATCCAATGGTTTTGTCTGCAGAGGATCATCTCGCGATTAAAAATCAAAAAATATGTTGGGTTTGTAAGGGGGAGTTTGTAGAGGGAGATTAGGAGACTAAAGGGAAAAGAGGGGGGAGGGGGAAAGTCAGAGATCATAATCACTTGTGGCAGGAAACATCTTCTGGGGGTAGTAATTCTAGAGGGGTTGCGCATCAATCGTGTAACTTAAATGTTAGTCAGCAGTTTTTTATCCCTGTTTTTATCTTCAACTCAAATTACGATTTAAAATTTATTTTACCGGCACTGGCACGTATGCACAGGGAGGGAGGGGGAGTATATAGTCCATGGGTAAATAGTTCATTTACCTATAACATTATTCCCAAATCGGCCGAGAAGTTGTTGCTTCTCGAGCTGAAATGGCAGGCAGTGGATAATGGGCATACGTGTTGGAATAAAATCAGGTTTTTAGATTCTTTTAGTTTTTTTCCCAAGGCATTGAGTCAATTGATTCAAGTGCAGAAAAGCGACAATTTTGATAGCTTTCCCTTGCTTAAACAGCACTTTCCAGACAGTGAAATGTATGATCTGTTGACCTGCAAAGGTGTATACGTATACGACTATTACTGTTCTGGCGCTCGCTTAAGCGAGGTGAAACTACCTCCAATTGAAGCTTTTTACAATTCACTGACCAGCAGTGAATGCACAGCCGAGGAATATGAGTTTGCCAAGAAGGTGTGGTCTAAGGGGAATTTTAAAAATGGGTGGGATTATTGTAGACTGTACTTGGCCAGTAACGTTTTAACTCTGTTGGATATAGTCTGTAAGAACACAGACCAAATCTATTCAGAGTTCGGGTTAGATACAGACTACTATTTTTCCACACCCCATTTGGTGATGGATTTGATTTTAAAAATTAGTAGGGAGGAAATAGGCCTAATCACAGATGTAGATCAGCACCTTTTTGTAGAGCGTTCAATGAGGGGAGGGTATGTTTTTCATGGGGACTGCGTCTTGTCAACCGATCCGAGCGGACAAAGCACCGGTGCAAAGTCAAATGCAGTGTTCTTGGACATGAACTCACTGTACCCCTCGGCAATGTCTCACTACTCTTTGCCGTGTGGGAACTATCAATGGCTTGAGAATCCTTGTGAGTTCCCCGACATTACCACCGTCGAGGACAATGGGCCACAAGGATGGTTCTTTGAAATTGACGGGCACATTCCTCTAGCGCTTCACGATTCAGTCAAAGATTTTGTTTTTCCCTGTATCAATCGACCCGTGAGCAGGGACTCATTGAGCCCCTACAATCGATCATTGGTTGAGGATATGGGGATGCACTGGACTCCCTATAAGCAAAAACTGATTGCTGATTTGGACCCTAAGGAGAATATCGTTGTTCACCATGTGCTTTTGCACTGGATGGTGAACAATGGTTTCAAGATCACCAAAATACATAGGGTCCTACAGTTCAATCAGCGACCATATTTAAAGACGTTTATCGACACTTTTGTCGATAAACGCTCTAGGGCAAACTCAAAGGTAGAGAAAGAAATGCACAAACTCATCCTAAATTCAGCGTTTGGCAAAATGTGTGAAAGCGTACGTAACAGATCTCGCTGTGACGTTGTGACTGACCCTCTAGATTGTGCACGAATTATTGCCGATCCCAATTCTACATCGTTCACGAGCATAGAGACTGGCATGGTTCTTCTACATAGGCGAAAGCGAAATGTGGTACTGAACAAGAATATAGCAGGAGGTAGTTCAGTACTGGAAATTTCCAAAAAGCTCATGTTGTCGTTTTTTTACAATGTTTGCAAGGTGCAATGGCCACGGGAGGGGGAGGTTCAAGTTTACTATGGTGATACAGATTCTCTGCTGTTAAAGGTAAATTGGACCGAAGATTTATTGGGTGATCTAGAAAAGGGGGAACACATCAGCTCGCGGATGGATTTCACCAACTGGAATCCATCACTCTACCCCGAGTTGGTGAAACGTCAAGTCCCCAACCAACTATTAATGTTAAAATCAGAGACGGGGAGTGATTTGATATCCAGGGGGGTGTTCCCGGGTCTTAAAGTTTATTACGTTAAAACTCATAGTGGGGATAAAAAGAAGGTGTGTAAAGGGGTACCTACACATTTTGTAAAGAGCAATTTCAACATGAGCGTATACAGAGACTGTGTAGAAAGTAGCCTAGTTCCGAGAGCACAAGTGCTTGCAATTCGCTCTCTACAGTATAGAAATTATACTGTGAAAGTGGAAAAAATGCAATGTCATGTATATCTGACAAAGTCTATGTGCTCGAGAATGGTGTGAGTGTCCTGCCTCATGGCCACTACCGTATTTCAGACCGAGTTGAATGCATAGACTATCGCAATCAACTTGGTCTGGATAAATTAACCTAACCTGACTAACCAACTAACCACCACCACTCCAACCCTTTCACAAATTAACTAACCACCTCAACTAACCACCACCACTCCAACCCTTTCATAAATTAGCTAACCACCCAACTCGTTCATAAACTAACTAATCTAACCTCAACTAACCCAACCACTAACCTGTAGCAGTGACGACAACTATTGTACTGTTTTTTCCATCGCGGCTCCCGGGGGTGGGGGCCCTTCCCGCGGCCGGCCCCGGGGGTTGGGGGGTCCCGTCCGCAGCCGGCCTTGGGCCCTGCGGCCCCCGGGGGGGAGGGACCCCACTTTTAAATTCATAATGTTCAACTCTGCTAGTTTTCCAAGTGTTTTTTTTATTTTGTTGTTGTTGTTGTTGTTGTTGTTGTATAGAAAAGTGTTCATGTTGCTGGACAAAAAGTGTTGTTGTTGTACAGAAAAGTGTTTAAAGACAATAAGTGTTGCTCATGGACAAAAAGTGTTTATTTTTATGTTGTACATGAAGTGTCATTTTTATCATTGTTCATGTCGAACAAATAGAGTTTTCATGTTGCCAAAAAAAATGACCATGAAATATTGTTTTTTTGTTGTTGTTCTTGTTAACGTAGATAGATCCATGGGAAAATTATTGCTACTGCTACTTATTCATTGGACAGGTATTATTTACAGTTAGTTATAGTCCGACTGTTGTCAACAGCAGCAGCAGCAACATGTATCAATTTAAAACACCCTTCAGATCGTTTTTGTGTGGGTCCCTCAATTTCGGGGAAAACAACACTTTAAACTAAAATAATTAAAAATTGCGATAAAATGTTTCTGGAAAAGCCGAAAAAAATCTACTATTGCTATAGTATTTGGCAGGAGTCCTATGATCAAATAAAAGCTATTGCCACAACAATACCAATACAATTCATACGAGGGCTTGATGTTTTCAATAGTATTGAATCGAACTCGTGGTTGATTATTGATGATTTGGCTGAATCCATTGAACAGTTCTCACAGGAAATGCTACAACTGTTCACTGTTCGCTCCCACCATGAACACATTTCCATAACCCTAGTTCTACACAATCTGTTTCATCAGAGCAAATGTATGCGAAACCTTGCTTTGAATTGCACTATCTATATTATCTATCGAGTTGTTCGTGATTCTAGCTCGCTCATAACTCTCAATAAACAGATATACCCCGGCACCCCTAAATTTCTGCTGTCAGCGTACACTCAGGCGACTAATAAACCCTACGGTTACATTTTGCTGGATCTTAATCAGAGCACACCCGAGGGTGACACGTGTAGTCAACGACATTTTCAACAATGAAATTACAGTATATCTTCCGGTGAACAGTAGAAAAGGCTATTAGTTGCCATTATGACACTGAAGAAACTACACGAACAACGGCATTTATTTTCCGTTTTAAGCACTTCAAAACCCTTGCTTAGGAAGGCCATACTCAAACATGGTGTTGACAATGATTTCATTAATCTAATATCTGAACTTTGTTTAAATTTAACTGAGGGTAATGTTCAACTGCCAGAAGGTGTTAGACAACAGACAAAGCAACATCGTTCCACAGTACGCGCCTTGGCTTGTAAAAACAAGGGAAAAAATTTTAAAAGAAAACGGCTCCTTCAAGCGGGCGGTAGCTTTTTCACACTTTTACTGCCAATAATTGCAGGACTTGTAAACAGTTTTCTCTAGAGAGAGAATGGCAAAACCCTATAAATTGACACCATTTGAACTTGTCCTCTCGCCCGTCGATCATTTCGAAGACAATCTAAGCAAATTCATTAATGATGAGAATATTGCCGATGACAAAAAACTGCTTTTACTTCAAGATGCATTGCGACGTGTGGACAAACATAAACCCTACCGTGAGAGACCCACCGCCACCGCCACTGATACCTCTAAACAGGAAACATCTCTTCAAGATTCTGCACAATCAAAGTAGAAGGTATTGAATTCAATTGTATCGAAAATTGGAAACCTATTGCCAGTCACCTATCGAGAACAGAGTAAAAGAGTATTATCTTATCTCATGTTGGAAACTGGTGGTGAACATCAAGTTCAAGTCGATAGCACAGGGAAACGAATTATAATTCAGGGAAAAAGTTATAATCTAGTTGATTTAATTTGTGATATGGTGACGAATCGTAAAGGACTTTTATCATTTGACAATAATCTATACACCTTTCTAAGTGTATCAAACTTTCTCAAAAGTCTTATTGGCAATAAGGAAATTCTAAAGAAACTAAGAGAATAAAGTCCTCCAACAACACCAACACCATTTAAAAAAGAAGAAGAAGATTCAATATTTGAAAATACTATCAGTAACAGCAGCAATGATTTTACAACACCTGTGGCTGCTAGTCAAAAGCGAAGACAAATTGATTCACCCTCCAGTGTGCAAAAGGGGGGTGGACATTACACTACGTGTTTACGTTCAAAATGGATGAAGATCTGAAAGGTTTATATGAAAATATTTCTGAAGTCGGAAGTTTAAGTTCTCCCAAAACGCTTTCTAAAGCTGTCTCTGGTAGCACATTGAAAAAATCAAAAGAATATCTAGAGAATGAACCGAGCTACACACTGCACCGGAATCATAGGCTTCGTGGCAAACAATATCGTCAAACTAAAGCCTTTTTCCCTCTGCATATAATGCAAACGGATCTTTTAACTTTAGACGCAGTTCAACGGCGTCACAATGCACCCAACAAATATATTCTGGTGGGAATCAGTGTCTTTAGTCGCTATAACTTTGACATTCCATTACGGTCAAAGATAGGTGTTGAAGTTGCTCGGGCCATTGAAAGTATTCTTGAACAGGATTCGTATAGAAAAATTCAATCGGATCGTGGTAGTGAATTTGTTAATCCCAATGTGCAAAAGGTTCTATTGAAATATAATACAACACTTTATCATAGTCACAGTCCAATAAAGGCTGCATTGGCTGAACGATTAATAAGAACGATTCGTCTATTAATTTAAAGATATTGTAAACTGAAAAATACACCGGCTTTTATTCATGATTTAGATAAAATCATTCAGATATACAACCATCGACCTCATCGATCTCTGTCCAACTCAAGCCCTCGGGAAGTTCACTGCAGTGAAAATACATTTGATGCTTTTCTAAAGCAATATTCCAATGGTGAAAAAGAAAAAAAATGTGAAGAAGAAATTCAATGTTGGTGATACTGTTCAAATTAATAGAACCACCAGTACTTTTGAAAAGGACCGAACTTTTTAAATTATCCAAAATCCTGGACACCGAACCCACGACATATCGACTGCGAGACACCAAAGATGATGAGATTCTCGGCGGTTTTTATGAATATGAACTGCAAAAAGTTAGAAACACTAGTGAAATTTATCAAATTGAAAAGATTTTAAAGAGTCGTACTCGTATGGGCAAGAGACAGTTGCTTGTTCGCTGGCTAGGATACAACTCAGATTTTGATTCTTAGATCAGTGCTGAAGATATTAACAATGCCCAATGATTTCTATGTGACTTTCATGTCCAATGTTTCTGATCCTCTCTACAATGACTTGAATAGAACAAGTGATTTTTGGACAAAACTCTCCCCCACCATCAAATTCGACGACGGAAAGTATGAAGTGGCTCTTGTCGACTGTATTCTCAAAAATACCTATGACATCCTGAGAAAAGATCGTAAATATGATATAAAAATTAGACCCTATGATTGGCCGCCACCACCTTCAGGTGATCAAGAACAAATTCAAAAAATCAATTGGATGGATTATCCATATATTGAATTACCCTACGAGGAACTCACCTGTATGAATGATTTTTGTCGTTCTATTAATAAAAGAATTTCCGCTCGTAAAAAGGGAGCTTTTTATTTCTACTATTCAAAGGAGGAGAGCAAGATCTACATTAGTTCACCTATTGCCAACGAAAAGGATATTCTCAATGATAATCTAAAGGATGTTCTTGGCTTTAAGC
>CM051260.1:300100-395100 GCA_027921565.1 Artemia sinica | reverse complement strand
ACATACAAAAATAAATAAATTCAAGCATGTGAACATTGCAAACAATATACATTCACAAAGCCAGTGATAAAATTAAAATTGTAAAGGATGAGCTTGGATTAAAATTGAAAGTAGCTAGGTGCTAAAGTAACTGCTCCAATTAAGTGTGGCTACTAGCTGTTAAAATAAATATTGAAAACGAAAAATTCACCGAGTAACTAGATGTATGTTAAAATGTTCAGAGAATATAAAAAGCCTTAAAATATAGAGATAGGGATAACGGCAGGCTAGGAAGCCCAGACTAGGAAGCTTTTTAAGGTAGAAAGCCCAAAAGTTGGTATTAGAGGATAAGGAAGCAGAATGATGGCGTTTGTGAGGCTAAAAAATTAGGTTAGATTTGATCTACAGTCTACCACTTCATATTTTCCAGTAAAAAACAGTACGTTGGAATTTCTACGAAATGCAGTTCAATTTTTCCTATGCTGTACCAATTGCTACTTCAGAATCCCGTGGCATTTATAGAAAAGATAAAATTTTGTTAAGAATAATTTTAGAAAGTAGCAATAATAAAGAAACTTTTTTGAAAAAAAAAACAATTAAGTGGCAAATTATCTCTTGCTTTGAGTGAGATTCAGAAACGGAGTTAGCTAAAAAATGAAGATTTGATTTTTGAAGGACAGGATTTTCCACACCACCCTTTGAACTTAATGGTTAGGTTTAGATAATCTTGGTCCGTGGCTTGGAAAAAGTGTCCAATGTGTTTTAAAAAAATTGTTTCTTTTTCGATAAATAAAAAGTTCAAATAGGGATAAATCCTTTAATAGACTGTGATATTTGTCACAAAAAATACTAGATATATTGGAACAAATTTTTGATTTCCCAGATCATTTTATTTTGTTCGATAATGTCTCCTTTATTTCTAGGAACCGGGGTTTGAAGCAAAATGTTTGGGAAATTATTGAAATTAAGAAAATTTTATTCACGAAAATAGCTTTAAACAGAGACACAAGTGAATTTGGTTTAATCTCTGTTTACGATAATTTATTAAAGTCAAATAAAGTAAAGTTCATTTCACCCAATGCGATTAACCTCTGTCCAATTGACTAGTAAAAACGGAACCAGGAAGGTCAAACAGACTTGCTTCCTGTTTTACCTTGAAAAAAATAAGGCTATTAAACAATATGTGGTTGTTTGATTTTATATATAAATTATTGTTTTTAACTGTTTCATTTTAGTATTACTACTGATGGTGGTCACTGCATATGAGACGGAAAAATTTCGTATTTTTGTGTGAAATTTATTACTGTCTATTAAGAGGATTTATCCGTATTAGAACTTTTTAGTTATCGTCATTGAAAGACAGGGTGGTCTTCAATATTATCTGTTTCGTTTTCATTATTTTTTTTGTCATTCTAGAACATTTTCTTTATCATATTAAATTCCCTTAAAATTATCATTTATGAGCGTGAAAAATAACATAACTTTTAATAGCATCGACTTAATTGGCTTGGGTTTGGCATAAAAGCAGATATGCTTAAGCAAGAGATGAAAATTGGTCTAAAAAATTGCTAAATTTTAGATATATATTAGCAATAATAAAAATTTCCTGAATAACTTTGAGTGAGAAAATTGTGAAACTAATGGAAACGATGGTAAATAATAAGCGTAGTTTTAAAATAAAACTATAGAGATAACTAAGATTTATAAGACTTTTTAAGAAAAATTTGTCGTTTTCTAAAGGAATAAGTTCGACTGTTGTGTTAAGTTTCCGACTATGCTTAAAGGGCAAATTTCAAGAGCCTATATTAAGCGTGCTCATAAGAGCCCATATTAAGCGTGCACATAATATTATTGATAAAATATTGATTAATGAAAGATCTCGTTTGTTGTTTTTTTTCATTGAGATTTTTCTCTCTGCTGGTTATTTGAAAAGATTGATTAGACTATAATAGCAAAATTGAGCTAACTAGTTTGTACGCGGTTTTATCTCAGCATCCACACGCAAAATTAAGCTCGACAGTTTAATTCGGATTGTCGTAAAACCAGTTATTTTTTTTAATTTTAGCCTTTTATTATCACTGTTTATCTGAGTATTGAGCTGGTTCAAGTAACTGGTAGAAAAACAATTACTTATAGACTTGACCTGTGTTCTATCCAATAATCTTGAAACATTGTAGAGTAAACATCCCCCCCCCCCCAAAAAAAAAATCTCTAGTCAGACCAAAGATGGGACACTCAGATACGAAATACAATTTAATACATTTAAGCTGCACGACTTCATAGAAAAAAAATAAATTGATGACAATATACTAAAATTAATGGAGAATCAGTTAAAACTTTAGAAGAAGAAGAACAAAACATGCAGCAAAACTGTCCAAACTGCACCTGGAAATCCGGTTTTTTCCCCGGTGATAGCATTAGGTTCAGGGGTACGAATGCCTGCTGGGAGTAGGTCAACCAGGTTAATCGAAGGGGGTTGGTATCGCAGGATCAATACACATGTAGAGACAAGCGTATATGCTAGCAACGTACCTAAAGGGTGTTAAAATTATTTTATAGAATTGTTGTACTAAATGAAGGATTAGAAATAGTTTTAACCCATTTTAAAATTTATCCTGATGAAAATACCTTATTCCAAAATTTCTATAGTTAGTAGCATTTATACATTTGTCGAGCAAAACTTCCAAACTAAGATATTATCATCTGGAAAGACACCCCTCTAGCCACGGTAGTCTATCATAGCATTTGTGTGAACACTATTTAAAAACACAAATGATGAAAATCGTGATAATCATTGCTTTCTCATTGGCCTATCTTGCAATAATCGACACAGAATTTTAGATGGATTGAGACCCAATGCCTGGTTGGTATGCTTCTGTGCAAGGTGGGCTGGCTACATATTCCTATAAATGGTTTTTGGAGCTATCAGCTCAGTTTTATTTTTTGCTGGAATACTTTTTGGTACTTTCAATAAGCTGATCTACTTATTATAGGCCTTGCCGAATCGAATTTAAAAAAAGGGAAGTCTGTAGAAAAATTACGGTCCCACGGTCAATGGCAAAAACAAATACTGATAACAATATCAATGGCAATGACTAACATTATCGACAACACAAACTAAATTGAAAGCGAACAACATTATTAAAGTATATAATAAAACAACAAGATAGTTTACAAATAAAATGTTATAAACAAGATATTTCTCAAATCGAATATTTTTTGTAAAATGCAATTTTTTAATTGATAAGAAATACCTATTGGAATTTTATTTATTTACTATAGGAAGGTTAAACATCACCTTCCGGTCAAACCACAGATCTTCTCTTAAATATGTAAACACTCTCTTTTGCTTTATGATGGATCCAGTATTAAACTAAGAATTTTCATAATGTTCTTCTTCGTTTCTTTGTGATTAATTAAAAAAAAAAACTTTTCGAAAAATAAGTTTTTCAAGAAAAGTAAAGGGCATTTTAAACTTAAGCTCAGCAGATACAAATAGCTGTTAAAATTCAAACTCAAAACGACCAGAAATTATTATTAAAGAATAAATGAAACCCAAAACGAACAGAAATTAAATAACCAATCATAGCAAAAAACATACAACAAGTAATGATATAAATGAATAAATAGATCTTAAAGCGAGTAATGCTTAGAATGAACTTGAAAACGAAGCTTAAAACAAAAAATGTATTTTGGTATTGAAGTATAAATGAAACTTAAACCGAACAGAAATTAAAACAAACAATCAATGCAAACAAACATACAATAGATAATAATGTAAATGAATAAATAAATCTTAAAATGAGTGAAACTTAAGTTTAATATGCAAATCAAGCTTAAAACGAAAATAAAACCCTTCAAACAATAGTTTGGGTATTGCCTCCTTCTCTCACTATAAAAGTCTAAAACCTACTGTGTCATTGGCGCTTTACTGAAAGCCAATTTTATTACAAATATTTTCTTTCGTATTTAATATTGAAAATAAAGATTAAAATTATAGTAAAATTTTGAACTGATGATTTTTTAGCAATTAACATCATTATACATCAACTATTCAGTTTAATTTATTAGTTCTTTCAAAAGTTGTTCAAGACGAATATAGTTTCAATAAAAACAAGAGTTTGGATGCTACCCCCTTCTTTAACTAAAAATAAAAACCAAAAGCCTGCTGCATCATTGGCGCTTAACTGAAAACGAATTATATTACAAATATTTTCTTTTGAAAATAAAAATAAAATTACAGTGAAACAAATTCTTGAACGGATGGCTTTCAAAAATTAATATCATTATACATCAAATATTCAATTTGATGTTGTTTATACTTTCCTAGACTGTTCAAGACGCAGTATAGTGCCAATGACGCAGTAGGTTTTAGAATTTTACAGTGAGAGAAGGAGGCGATACCCAAACTCTTGTTTGTAGTGATTTTTGTTCGTTTCAAGCTTGATCTGCGTGTTCAATTTAAGTTTCACTCGTGTTAAGATTCATTTATTTATTTACATTAATATCTATTGTATTTTTCTTTGAATCGACTGTTTATTTAATTTCTGTTCGTTTATGTTTCACTTATACTCCAATAGCAAAATATTTTTTTCGTTTTAAGCTTGATTTTCATATTCATTCTAAGCATTAATAACTCTAAACTCTATTATAACTTTTTGTATGTTTTTTTGCTATGAATGGTTATTTAATTTCTGTTTATTTTGGGTTTCATTTATTCGTTAATAGTAATTTCTGGTCTTTGAATTTTAACAGGTATTTGTATCTGCTGAGCTTAAGTTTAAAATGGCCTTTACTTTTGTTTAAAAAAAAAAAATTCGGAAAGTTTTTTTAAATAAATTTTTGTTCCATTTTGATTGCAAAAAGTTTCAGGTTTTTATAAATTCCTTATTTCAAAACCAAGATTTAAAAAAAAGTCAAATTCTCATTGACGTAACAAAACTGGTATCAAAGTAACAATATCAAAGTGAAAAAATGGGTTTGTTAAAATTCGGAGTTTTTATTATCTGATGTTTGAACAATTTTTAACAATATGGCTATCTCAAAATTTTTATCGGATGGGTTTGGTGAAGAAAGATCATGGGGGGGGGGCTAATTGTCCCTCCGCATCTTTTGACTCCTTAAAAGTAAACTAGAACTTTGTATGTTCAATCAAATGAGCCCTCTCTGAAGTTTATACGAGCATCTCTTCTATAAAAGTATATTTACCCCCAAAGTATAACTTAAAACGCCTATCCCTGGGCCATGGGGGTAGTGTCAACCCCGGAATTTTAATATCTGATGTTTGAAATATATTTAACACAATGGTCACCTCAAATTTTTATTGGATGGGTTTATTCATCCGATAAACCCAAAGGTGTGGAAGGCGGAAGGGGCTAGTTGCCCTTCGATCTTTTTTTTACCTTGAGAAAATGAACTAGAACTTTCTATTTTCAATCAAATGAGCCATCTCTGAAGTTTATACCAGCATCCTTTTCATAAGAACCATATACGGCCCTAGGACATAGCCTACAAGGCCTGTCCCCCAGGCCTTGCGGGGTTGTGTTGACACCGGAGTTTTGGTTATCTGACCTTCCAACTATTTTAGAAAAAATATTATTTCAAAATTTGTATCGGATGGGTTTGGGGAAAAAGGGCGGGGGAGGGGGGGGGGGCTAGGAGCCCTCCAATATCTTTTGATTCTTACAAATTGAACTAGAACTTTTAATTTAAATTCAAATCGGCCCTCTCTGAAGTTTATACGAGCATCCCTTCCATAAGAATCATATATGCCCCCAGGGCATAACTTGCAACGCCTGCCCCTGGGTCCTGGGTGGTTGTGTCGACACCGGAGTTTTTTATCTGACCTTTGAAATATCTTTAACAAAGTGGCAATCTAAAAATTTTTATCGATCACTTTTGACTTATAAACAGTGAACTAGAACTTTCAATTTTCGATAAAATGAGCCGTCTTTGATGTTTATACGAGCGTCCTTTCCATAAGAACCTTATGTGCCCCCAGGGCATAACTTAGAACGCCTGCCCCCAGGCCCTGTGGGCCTGTGTCAACACTGGAGTTTTTGTTATCTGAACTTTGAACTATTTTTAACAAAATGTTTATCTCAAAATTTTTATCTGATCCCTTTGGGGAAAAAGAGTGGGGAGGGGTGACTAGCTTTCCTCCGAACAATTTTGATTTATAAAAAGTGAATTATTACTTTCAGTTTCCAATCAAATGAGCACTCTTTGAAGTTTATACAAGCATCCCTTCCATAAGAGCCTTATATGCCCCAAGGGCATAAATTACAACGCCTGTCCCCGGCCCTGGGGGGGATGGTGCTATTTTCAATCAAATGAGCCATCTCTGAAGTTTATACCAGCATCCTTGTCATAAGAACCATATACGGCCCTAGGACATAGCCTACAAGGCCTGCCCCCCAGGCCTTGCAGGGTTGTGTCGACACCGGAGTTTTGGTTATCTGACCTTCCTACTATTTTAGAAAAAATACTATTTCAAAATTTGTATCGAATGGGTTTGGGGAAAAAGGGCGTGGGGAGGGGTGGGGGCTAGGAGCCCTCCAATATCTTTTGATTCTTACAAATTGAACTAGAACTTTTAATTTACATTCAAATCGGCCCTCTCTGAAGTTTATACGAGCATCCCTTCCATAAGAATCATATATGCCCCCAGGGCATAACTTGCAACGCCTGCCTCCGGGTCCTGGGTGGTTGTGTCGACAACGGAGTTTTTTTATCTGACCTTTGAAATATCTTTAACAAAATGGCAATCTAAAAATTTTTATCGATCACTTTTGACTTATAAACAGTGAACTAGAACTTTCAATTTCCGATCAAATGAGCCGTCTTTGATGTTTATACGAGCATCCTTTCCATATGAACCTTATTAGCCCCCAGGGCATAACTTAGAACGCCTGCCCTCAGGCCCTGTGGGCCTGTGTCAACACTGGAGTTTTTGTTATCTGAACTTTGAACTATTTTTAACAAAATGTTTATCTCAAAATTTTTATATGATTCCTTTGGGGAAAAAGAGTGGGGAGGGGTGACTAGCTTTCCTCCGAACTATTTTGATTTATAAAAAGTGAATTATTACTTTCAGTTTCCAATCAAATGAGCCCTCTTTGAAGTTTATACAAGCATCCCTTCCATAAGAGACTTATATGCCCCCAGGGCGTAAATTACAACGCCTGTCCCCGGGCCCTGGGGGGGGGGTTTGACATCAGAGTTTCGTTATCTGACTTTTGAACTATTTTTAACAAAATGGCTACGCCAAAAATTGTATCTGATGCAATGGTTACCTCAAATTTTCTATCAGATATATTTGGGGATAAAGGGTGTGGGGGGGGGGTTCCCTCCGATCACCTTTGACTCTTAAAAAGGGAACTAGAAGTCTCGATTTCCAATCAAATGAGCCACCTTTGAAGTTTATACGGTGACCCCTTCTGCATGAAGTGGCGATGGGAAAAAAATAAATGGGGTGTGAGGGGAGGCTAGATGCACTCCAATGACTTTTTACTCTTAAAAAGTGAATTACAACTTTCAATTTCCAACCAAATGAGCCCTCTGTGAAGTTTTTACCAGCATCCTTTCCATAACAACCTTATATGCCCCCAAGACATAACTTAAAACGCCTACCCCCGGGCACTGGGAGGCTTTGTCGACACCGTAGTCTTTTGTTATCTGAACTTTGAACTTCCTTTAACAAAATTTCTATCTCAAAATTTTTATCTGATGCATTTAGGGCATTGAGGGGGGGGGACTATTTGCCCTCCTGTCTTTTAAATAGGGAACTAGAACTTTCAATTTCCAATCAAATGAGTCTTCTCCGAAGTTTATACGAGCATCCATTCCATAAGAACTATATATGTCCCAAGAACATTACTTAAAACGCCGGCCTTTTGTCCCTGGGGGGAGGGGGGGGGGGGTTGCGTCGACACATGAGTTTTTCTTATCTGACCTTAGAACTATTTTTAATGGAATGGGTATTTTAAAAATTGTATCGGATAAGCTTGGGGAAAAATGGTGTGTGCGGGGGGGGCGGGCTAGTTGCCCTTGGATATCTTTTGACTCTTAAAAAGTGAACTAGAACTTTCAATTTCTAATCAAATAGGCCCTCTATGAAGTTTATACGAGCATCCCTTTCATAAGAACCATACATACCTTTAGGGCACAACTTAGAACGCCTTCCTCCGGGCCCTGTGGGGTTTTATTGACACCGGAGTTGTTCTTATCTGACCTTTGAACTATTTTTTTAACAAACTGACTATCTCAAAATTTTCATCAGATGGGTTTGGAAAAAGAAGGTGTGGGGGGGGGGGGCTAGTTGCCCTCGGATCTCTTTCGACTATTAAAAAGTGAGCTCGAACTTTCAGCTTCCAATCAAACGAGCCCTCTATCTGATGTTTATACCATCATCCCTTTCATAAGAACTATATATGCTCCAGGATATAACTAACAACGCCTGCCTCTGGGTCCTGGGGGGACGTGTCGACACCTGAATTTTTGTTTTCTGACTTTTGAACAATTTTTAACTTAATGGCCATCTAAAAAATTTTATTGGATGCATTCGGAAAAAAGGGCCGTGGGGGGGGGGGGTATTTGCCCTCCAATCTCTTTCGACTCTCAAAAACTAAACTAAAACTTTCATTTTCCAATCAAATGAGCCCTCTCTGAAATTTTTACGAGCATCCCTTCCATAAGAACCATATATTCTCCTAGTTCATAACTTACAACGCCTGCCCTCAAACCCTGGGGGGCTGTGTCGACCCCGGAGTTCTCGTTATATGGTCTTTAAACTATTGTAAAAAAATGTCTATCTCAAAGTTCTTATCAGATGGATTTGAGAAAGAAAGGGTTTGGAGGGGGAGGGGATAGGTGCCCTCCAATCTCTTTTGACTCTTAAAAAGTGAACTAGAACTTTCAATTTCCAATCAAATGAGCCCTCTTGAAGTTTTTACGAGCATCCCTTCCATAAGAACCATATATGCCCCCAGGGCATAACTTACAACGCCTTCCCCCGGGCCCTGAAGGTTTTGTCGACACTGGAGTTTTTGTTATACGATCTTTGAACTATTTTTAACAAAATAGGTATCTCAAAATTGTTATCGCATGCATTTGGAAAAATCAGGCGTTGGGGGGGGTCTGGTTACCCTCCGATATCTTTTGACGCTTAAAAATTGAACTAGAACTTTTAATTTTCAATCAAATGAGCCCTCTCAGAAGTTTATACTAGCATTCCTTCCATAAGAACCATATATACCCCCAGGGCATAACTTATAACCCTTGCCCTGAACACTGGGGGGAGTGTCCTTTTCAAACATATATTTTCCAGAACTTTCCACTACGTTGAACATCTACGTTGAATGGTTATCTCAAAATTTTGATTGGATATGTTTGGGGAAATGTTGGGCGTGGAAAGGGTGTTAGTTGCCTTCAAATCAATTTCGAATATTAAAAAGATCACTAGCCATTTAAATTTCCAACTGTAAGAGCCCTTTTTGAAGTTTTTACGACGACGCTTTCTATAAAAACTTTTTTTGCCCCCTGGTCATAACTTACAATCCTTGCCCTGGGGCTGGGGGGGGGGTTGTAATCCTCAAATACCTAATTTCCAGAATTTTCACCTATGTTGAACAAAATTGCTATCTGAAAATTTTTATTAGAGGTGTTTTTAGATAAAATGTGAGCTAGAGAGGGGGTTAGTTGCCCTCCAATCACTTTCGACTATTAAAAAGGGCACTAGTCCTTTGAATTGCCAATCGAATGAGCCCTTTTTGAAGTTTCTACGACAAAGCTTTCTATAAAAAATCTTATATGCCCCCAGGGCATAACTTACAACCCCTGCACTGGGGGCTGTGGGTGGAGTGTCTTCCTCGAAAATATAATTTCTATCTGGAAATCAACTACGTAGAACAAAATGGCTATTTCAAATTTTTACTGGATGTGTTTGGAGAAATTGTGAATGTGGAAAGGGTGTTAGTTGCCTTCCAATTACTTTTGACCCCTTAAAAAGGCCAAGACACCTCTGGATTTCCGATCAATTGAGTCCTCTTTGAAGTATATACGACGACCCCTTCCATATGAAAGTAGTGTGTATGTGCACAGTTTCAAAAATACATGAAAAAATACATTCAATTGCACAAGGAAAACCCATGCTTGAGACACTGTATTTACGCGTGAACATTTTAAAAGTTGGCAAGGTTTTTGTTTTTGATAAGAATTGCACAATGAATGTATTGTTTGACGTTTCCTAAACATTGCAAAAAAGAAACACGCTTTTACAATCGGAATTCATTGATTGACATTTGCAAAAAAGGGGTAATTAGTGATTGGATAATTTTTTAACGTAAGGGGTCAATTTTGGAGGGAAAATCAAAAATACTCAGAATTGAAAATAAATGAGATCTGCCTCAAGGGGAAGGCTCAGAGGCCCTTCGTTCCCCCATTTCTGAGGGCAGGGGAGGGGGGTCAATTTTGGAGGGAAAACCAAAAATACTCAGAATCGAAAATAAATGGGATCTGCCTCAAGGGGAAGGCTCAGAGGCCCTTCGTTCCCCCATTTGTGAGGGCAGGGGAGGGGGGTCAATTTTGGAGGGAAAATGAAAAATACTCAGAATTGAAAATAAATGGGATCTGCCTCAAGGGGGAGGCTCAGAGGCCCTTCGATCCCCCATTTCTGAGGGCAGGGGAGGGGGGTCAATTTTGGAGGGAAAACCAAAAATACTCAGAATCGAAAATAAATGAGATCTGCCTCAAGGGAAGGCTCAGAGGCCCTTCGTTCCCCCATTTCTGAGGGCAGGGGAGGGGGAGGGGGAGTCAATTTCAGAGGCAAAACCAAAAATACTCAGAATCGAAAATAAACGGGATCTGTCTCATGGGACAAAGCTCAGAGGTCATTCGTTCCTCCATTTCTGAGGGGCAGGAGAGGGAGAGGGTCAATTTCGGAGGGAAAACCAAAAATACTCAGAATCGAAAATAAACGAGATCTGTCTCATAGGCAAAGCTCAGAGGTCCTTCGTTCCTCCATTTCTGAGGGGCAGGAGAAGGAGGGGGTCAATTTTGGAGGGAAAACCAAAAATACTCAGAATCGAAAATAAACGGAAATCTCTGTTTACACATCTGATTCTTTTTGTTTGCATGTCCGGGTTGGTGTTTGCAAGTCCAACTTGGGTTTTCAGACCTACGTTTTTTAGATTTTCGTGGATGTTTGGTTCCTAGGGTTTATTATTTGAGAAGTTAACTTTAGTATTTCGTGATTTGACGTGCCTGAAATCATGAATTAGAATAGTTAATTAGCTGTTTGGGTTTTCAGACCTAGTTTTTTAGATTTTCGTGGGCGTTAGGTTCCTGGGATTTATTATTTGAGAAGTTAACTTTAGTATTTCATAGTTTGACTTGCCTGAAATCATGAATTAGAATATTTAATTGGCTGTTTGGGGATTTTCAGACCTAGGTTTTTTAGATTTTCGTGTGTGTTTGACTCCTGGGGTTTATTATTTGAGAGGTCGGAATAACTTTAGTATTTTGTGATTTTACGTGCCTGAAATCATGAATTAGAATAGTTAATTAGCTGTTTGGGTTTTCAGACCTAGTTTTTTAGATTTTCGTGGGTGTTAGGTTCTTGGGATTTATTATTTGAGAAGTTAACTTTAGTATTTCGTACTTGACGTGCCTTAAATCATGAATTAGAATATTTAATTGGCTGTTTGGGGATTTTCAGACCTAGGTTTTTTAGGTTTTCGTGTGTGTTTGACTCCTGGGGTTTATTATTTGAGAAGTTAGCTTTAGTATTTTGTGGTTTTACGTGCCTGAAATCATGAATTAGAATATTTAATTAGCTGTTTAGGGTTTTCAGACCTAGGTTTTTTAGATTTTCGTGGATGTTTGACTCCTGGGGTTTATTATTTGAGAAGTTAACTTTAATATTTCGTGATTTGACGTGCTTGAAATCATGAATTAGAATAGTTAATTAGCTGTTTGGGTTTTCAGACCTAGTTTTTCAGATTTTCGTGGGTGTTAGGTTCCTGGGATTTATTATTTGAGAAGTTAACTTTAGTATTTCATAGTTTGACTTGCCTTAAATCATGAATTAGAATATTTAATTGGCTGTTTGGGGATTTTTAGACCTAGGTTTTTTAGATTTCCGTGGCTGTTTGGTTCCCGGGGTTTATTATTTGAGAAGTTAACTTTAGTGTTTCGTGATTTGACGTGCCTGAAGTCATGAATTAGAATAGTTAATTAGCTGTTTGGGTTTTCAGACCTAGTTTTTTAGATTTTCGTGGGTGTTAGGTTCCTGGGATTTATTATTTGAGAAGTTAACTTTAGTATTTCATAGTTTGACTTGCCTTAAATCATGAATTAGAATATTTAATTGGCAGTTTGGGGATTTTCAGACCTAGGTTTCTTAGATTTTCGTGTGTGTTTTACTCCTAGGGTTTATTATTTGAGAAGTTAACTTTAGTATTTTGTGGTTTTACGTGCCTGAAATCATGAATTAGAACAGTTAATTAGCTGTTTGGGTTTTCAGACCTAGTTTTTTAGATTTTCGTGGGCGTTAGGTTCCTGGGATTTATTATTTGAGAAGTTAACTTTAGTATTTCATAGTTTGACGTGCCTGAAATCATGAATTAGAATATTTAATTGGCTGTTTGGGGATTTTCAGACCTAGGTTTTTTAGGTTTTCGTGTGTGTTTTACTCCTAGGGTTTAAAATTTGAGAAGTTAACTTTAGTATTTTGTGGTTTTACGTGCCTGAAATCATGAATTAGAATATTTAATTAGCTATTTAGGGTTTTCAGACCTAGGTTTTTTAGATTTTCGTGGAAGGGTTTGAGGGACTCTGTTGTTTTATTCCGTGTGATTTTTTCTTTACTTGGTGTTCATTCAAAAAGCGAGGATTTCTGTTAAATAAATAATTCTTATATTTTTTCCCTTCAATTGAAAGCGAGGATTTCTGTTAAATAAATAATTCTTATACCTTTTAAAATAGCTTTACGGGGTTTGATGGACTCTGTTGTTTTTATTCCATGTGATTTTTTCTTTACTTGATGGTCATTCAAAAAGCGAGGATTTCTGTTAAATAAATAATTCTTATACCTTTTAAAATAGCTTTACGGGGTTTGAGGGACTCTGTTGTTTTATTCCGTGTGATTTTTTCTTTACTTGATGGTCATTCAAAAAGCGAGGATTTCTGTTAAATAAATAATTCTTATATTTTTTCCGTTCAATTATTTTCAGTGTAAGCCAATATAATGCTAGGGGGAGTAAAAACGGTAGTTATTTAGTACCCGGTAAACAGGTGACTTGATATGCTTCATTAGAAGTAGGTTATTGCTAATGATACCTCCTCGACAGATATTTTTATGGCTCTAACAATTGTACTCTATGCTTGCCCAGAGACACAATGTGGCTTTCCCGTTATTGCTCTATGGCCAGTTATCGACACTACCTAGTTTATTGCATGTATTTAATCAGTATTTTTTACACAGTGGAACGATAAACACGTAACTAATATCTCTAAAAAAGTGAAGATGAAGCATTTTAAGAAAGTGTGTTCACATGATAGTGTTACCGTAGCATTGAATGCTGACAAGGAGAAGTATTTAAACTCTGAAACAAGTACAAGTGGTAGCACTATCGGAAACGTATGCGTTCATTGTCATGACAGTAAGGAATTTAATTTCTTTGGAGTACCAAAAAAATTCAACTCTTATGATGCTGGATATGCGAGATTGAGATCTCCGGAGATAATTGCACTCAAAGAGAATGCCAACATAAAAATAGTAGTTGATAAAGAGGGGTATCTTCTTGCTAGTGCTTGTGGTAACATGTTACCCAGTGTTAATCCATATCGTCACCTTTCGGGTATTAGCATTCAAATGAAAGCAAAGACGAAAAGAAAGGCCTACTCTTCTACTAATATCATAAACCATATCCTGTCTACATGCCGGAACTGTTACCTGTGTAAAAATAGTGTGATAATAGACAGTGAAATTGCTAGAAAAATAAAAAGGGTATTGGCAGAAAATATCACTAAGGAATATAAAGATGAATCGATGAAAAACAAAGTACCAGCAAACGTTACTACCATTGATCAAACAGTCAATGAATCAAATAATACCAGAGACGAAAAGCATATTGACCCTGTCGATGACACACCTATAAAAATTGTGTATGAGTCGAAATGGAATAATGATTATTCTACTGATTACGAACTAAGAGAAGACAATAGCTATAGTATCAAGAGAGAACATGGTGAACCATTTTATGGAACAGATTCAAAATGTCCAAAGTTATTCAATGATATTAATAATGTATAATAATATATATTTTTTGTATTAATATTCTACATGACATTATTTCATTAAAAATATATTATGCCTTACATTGTTATGTATTCATTATTTTTAGAGTAAGCTAGCATATCGAACGTTTAGAATGTCTATTACAACATCGGAGATGTAAGAAAAGGAATTTACATACATCATATATCGGATAGATAGGTTAACATAGAGAAAATCTATATAAGAATGAATAAATTTTCTATCAACATCTATTGACATATACTTGGGATAGCATTAACAAAATCAAAGTATCGTAAGTAGCAAACTCTTTCTTGAATTCAACTCATGGGATTTCTCGAATTAAATATCAAAACAATAAAGATTTTATTACTTACTTGCGATTTTATCATGATTTCTCGAATTAAATATCTGTATTGTGTCCAGGAAGCGAATTCAAGAAAGCAATTGTTACTTACAATTTCTTCACAATTGAAAAGAATAGAACTATTCTAAAGAATAAAGACGGGTTAAGCTTAAAGATATTTATTGCTTAAACGTATTAACAGATTTTTTTTAGAAAAAAAAACAAAACAAAAAAAACACAACAACAAATGTTTACATAAAAATAGTACTTAGAGTTCATTCTTAAACATCCACAAACGATGGTCCCATGATATAGAATAGTTTTTACCATGTCTTATGGATTTATCACGATCAGGTATGTTCTTAGGTATCCACTGTGCGAAGAACCTAACCTCGTCTTCAGGACGGTGATAACCCCCTTCAAATTTAGGACACTTAAACTCTTCTAGATTGAAAAGTGGAATCCTAGGATCACACTTTTGAATTAAAACTTTATCTGTAGGTGCATTGCCCTTTACGTAGAGTGCTTCAACCCCGAAAAAGCTGCAAATTTCACTGACTTCCTCCTGAAAATTTCTCAGTTCCTGACCAGCATTATTAAGTGGTTTAATCACTCTATCGTAGAACCCCAGTCTGTTTATATGACGTAATGTAGTACTCCACAAGCTTTCATCATACTCAAACATGTTATAGTTCACTATCCAATGATAACAGTCAATTTCTTCGAGTTCCATAGACAATAATAAAAATTCACATTCAAATATAACACCAAAAGATGATTTTTTCAAACTGATAAATTCTGTGTCATACAGTCCTATCATCTTGGAAGTTATTAATGTAGTTGTTAAGTAGAAAAATACTTCATCAAACTTTTATACCTTCGCTCAAGGTTGAAAGGAGTTATGGCTAAGGGGATGAGTCCTAAAACCATCTGAATTCATTGTGGGGAGGAGTCATAAAACCCTTGGAAGTCATTGCGGGGAGGAGTCATTGAACTCTCGATATCTATTGCATGTAAATGAAGTCTGGAAATTTCAATAACAGATCAATTCTTTTTTTCTCTTTATCACAAACAATTTTCACTTAGCTACACGATATAGAAATTTAATTCAAGAAATTATGAAAAAATTCTCAGTAAGTAACAATTTCTTTCTTGAAGTGAACTCTTGGATACACAATACGGAAATTTCATTCAAGAAATTATGAAAATATTTGTAAGTAAGTAACAAGCTCTTTATTGATTTCACCTCTTGAATATACAGTACAGATACTTCATTCAAGAAACATGATTAAACACGTTTTGAAACTACATGCTATTTGCTTGCCTTTCCTTGGCACCTTTCCAAACGAGCGGGGATTCCCCACTGGTTCCTACACATTGCAAAAAAGTGAGCAGTACGAAAACTCCCCGTTTTCAACCAGACTGTTTTTTTTTCTCTTTATCACAAACAATTTTCACTTAGCTACACGATATAGAAATTTAATTCAAGAAATTATGAAAAAATTCTCAGTAAGTAACAATTTCTTTCTTGAAGTCAACTCTTGGATACACAATACGGAAATTTCATTCAAGAAATTATGAAAATATTTGTAAGTAAGTAACAAGCTCTTTATTGATTTCACCTCTTGAATATACAGTACAGATACTTCATTCAAGAAACGTGATTAAACACGTTTTGAAACTACATGCTATTTGCTTGCCTTTCCTTGGCATCTCTCCAAACGAGCAGGGATTCCCCACTGGTTCCTACACATTGCAAAAAGTGAGCAGTACGAAAACTCTACGTTATCAACCAGACCGGTTTTTTAGACAACACCCATTTTTTAGGGACCAATAAGAGACAGCGGAGGTTGCTCAATATACAATAACTTGATTGGTGATTGGTTACACAGCGCGACGGCGCATACATAGTGAGAGAGACATGCAAAGTCGACATAGCTTTATTTCATTTTTTTAAGGTTAATTTAGACGAGGTTACGTGCGCGCACGTAACCTCGTCTAAATTAACCTTAAAAAATGAAATAAAGCTATGTCGACTTTGCATGTCTCAACAGTCTGGTTGAAAACGTGGAGTTTTCGTACTTCTCACTTTTTTGCAATGTGTAGGAACCAGTGGGGAATCCCCGCTCGTTTGGAAAGATGCCAAGGAAAGGCAATCAAATAGTATGTAGTTTCAAAACGTGTTTAATCACGTTTCTTGAATGAAGTATCTGTACTGTATATTCAGGAGGTGAAATCAATAAGGAGCTTGTTACTTACTTACAAATATTTTCATAATTTCTTGAATGAAATTTCCGTATTGTGTATCCAAGAGTTGACTTCAAGAAAGAAACTGTTACTTACTGAGAATTTTTTCATAATTTCTTGAATTAAATTTCTACATCGTGTAGCTAAGTGAAAATTGTTTGTGATAAAGAGAAAAAAAGAATTGTTCTGTTATTGAAATTTCCAGACTTCATTTACATGCAATAGATATCGAGGGTTCAATGACTCCTCCCCGCAGTGACTTCCAAGGGTTTTATGACTCCTCCCCACAATGAATTCAGATGGTTTTAGGACTCATCCCCCTAGCCATAACTCCATTCAACCTTGAGCGAAGGTATAAAAGTTTGATGAAGTATTTTTCTACTTAACAACTACATTAATAACTTCCAAGATGATAGGACTGTATGACACAGAATTTATCAGTTTGAAAAAATCATCTTGTGGTGTTATATTTGAATGTGCATTTTTATTATTGTCAGTTGATACCTAAGAACATACCTGATCGTGATAAATCCATAAGACATGGTAAAAACTATTCTATATCATGGGACCATCGTTTGTGGATGTTTAAGAGTGAACTCTAAGTACTATTTTTATGTAAACATTTGTTGTTGTGTTTTTTTTTTTCTCAAAAAAAAATCTGTTAATACGTTTAAGCAATAAATATCTTTAAGCTTAACCCGTCTTTATTCTTTAGAATAGTTCTATTCTTTTCATTAAATTGTGAAGAAATTGTAAGTAACAATTGCTTTCTTGAATTCGCTTCCTGGACACAATACAGATATTTAATTCGAGAAATCATGATAAAATCGCAAGTAAGTAATAAACTCTTTATTGTTTTGATATTTAATTCGAGAAATCCCATGAGTTGAATTCAAGAAAGAGTTTGCTACTTACGATACTTTGATTTTGTTAATGCTATCCCAAGTATCTGTCAATAGATGTTGATAGAGAATTTATTCATTCTTATACTTAGATTTTCTCTATGTTAACCTATCTATCCGATATATGATGTATGTAAATTCCTTTTCTTACATCTCCGATGTTTAATAGACATTCTAAACGTTCGATATGCTAGCTTACTCTAAAAATAATGAATACATAACAATGTAAGGCATAATATATTTTTAATGAAATAATGTCATGTAGAATATTAATACAAAAAATATATATTATTATACATTATTAATATCAATGAACAACTTTGGACATTTTGAATCTGTTCCATAAAATGGTTCACCATGTTCTCTCTTGATACTATAGCTATTGTCTTCTCTTAGTTCGTAATCAGTAGAATAATCATTATTCCATTTCGACTCATACACAATTTTTATAGGTGTGTCATCGACAGGGTCAATATGCTTTTCGTCTTTGGTATTATTTGATTCATTGACTGTTTGATCAATGGTAGTAACGTTTGCTGGTACTTTGTTTTTCATCGATTCATCTTTATATTCCTTAGTGATATTTTCTGCCAATGCCCTTTTTTTCTAGCAATTTCACTGTCTATTATCACACTATTTTTACACAGGTAACAGTTCCGGCATGTAGACAGGATATGGTTTATGATATTAGTAGAAGAGTAGGCCTTTCTTTTCGTCTTTGCTTTCATTTGAATGCTAATACCCGAAAGGTGACGATATGGTTTAACACTGGGTAACATGTTACCACAAGCACTAGCAAGAAGATACCCCTCTTTATCAACTACTATTTTTATGTTGGCATTCTCTTTGAGTGCAATCATCTCCGAGATCTCAATCTCGCATATCCACCATCATAAGAGTTGAATTTTTTTGGTACTCCAAAGAAATTCAATTCCTTACTGTCATGACAATGCACGCATACGTTTCCGATAGTGCTACCACTTGTACTTGTTTCATAGTTTAAATACTTCTCCTTGTCAGCATTCAATGCTACAATAACACTATCATGTGAACACACTTTCTTAAAATGCTTCATCTTCACTTTTTTAGAGATATTAGTTACGTGTTTATCGTTCCACTGTGTAAAAAATACTGATTTAATACATGCAATAAACTAGGTAGTGTCGATAACTGGCCATAGAGCAATAACGGGAAAGCCACATTGTGTCTCTGGGCAAGAATAGAGTACAATTGTTAGAGCCATAAAAATATCGCTCGAGGAGGTATCATTAGCAATAACCTACTTCTAATGAAGCATATCAAGTCACCTGTTTACCGGGTACTAAATAACTACCGTTTTTACTCCCCCTAGCATTATATTAGCTTACACTGAAAATAATTGAACGGAAAAAATATAAGAATTATTTATTAACAGAAATCCTCGCTTTTTGAATGACCATCAAATAAAGAAAAATCACACGGAATAAAACAACAGAGTCCCTCAAACCCCGTAAAGCTATTTTAAAGGTATAAGAATTATTTATTTATAGAAATCCTCGCTTTTTGAATGACCATCAAGTAAAGAAAAAATCATATGGAATAAAAACAACAGAGTCCATCAAACCCCGTAAAGCTATTTTAAAAGGTATAAGAATTATTTATTTAACAGAAATCCTCGCTTTCAATTGAAGGGAAAAAATATAAGAATTATTTATTTAACAGAAATCCTCGCTTTTTGAATGAACACCAAGTAAAGAAAAAATCACACGGAATAAAACAACAGAGTCCCTCAAACCCCTCCACGAAAATCTAAAAAACCTAGGTCTGAAAACCCTAAACAGCTAATAAAATATTCTAATTCATGATTTCAGGCACGTAAAACCACAAAATACTAAAGTTAACTTCTCAAATAATAAACCCTAGGAGTCAAACACACACGAAAACCTAAAAAATCTAGGTCTGAAAATCCCAAAACAGCCAATTAAATATTCTAATTCATGATTTCAGGCACGTCAAATACGAAATACTAAAGTTAACTTCTCAAATAATAAATCCCAGGAACCTAACGCCCACAAAAATCTAAAAAACTAGGCCTGAAAACCCAAACAGCTAATTAACTATTCTAATTCAAGATTTCAGGAACGTAAAACCACAAAATACTAAAGTTAACTTCTCAAATAATAAACCCAAGGAGTCAAACACACACGAAAATCTAAAAAACCTAGGTCTGAAAATCCCCAAACTGCCAATTAAATATTCTAATTCATGATTTCAGGCAAGTCAAACTATGAAATACTAAAGTTAACTTCTCAAATAATAAATCCCAGGAACCTAACACCCACGAAAATCTGAAAAACTAGGTCTGAAAACCACAATAGCTAATTAACTATTCTAATTCATGATTTCAGGCACGTCAAATCACGAAATACTAAAGTTAACTTCTCAAATAATAAACCCCAGGAGTCAAACATCCACGAAAATCTAAAAAACCTAGGTCTGAAAACCCTAAACAGCTAATTAAATATTCTAATTCATGATTTCAGGCACGTAAAACCACAAAATACTAAAGTTAACTTCTCAAATAATAAACCCCAGGAGTTAAACTCACACGAAAACCTAAAAAACCTAGGTCTGAAAATCCCCAAACAGCCAATTAAATATTCTAATTCATGATTTCAGTCACGTCAAATACGAAATACTAAAGTTAACTTCTCAAATAATAAATCCCAGGAACCTAACGCCCACGAAAATCTAAAAAACTAGGTCTGAAAACCCAAACAGCTAATTAACTATTCTAATTCATGATTTCAGGCACGTAAAATCACAAAATACTAAAGTTAACTTCTCAAAACCCTAGGAATCAAACACACACGAAAATCTAAAAAACTTAGGTCTGAAAATCCCCGAACAGCCAATTAAATATTCTAATTCATGATTTCAGGCAAGTCAAACTATGAAATACTAAAGTTAACTTCTCAAATAATAAATCCCAGGAACCTAACACCCACGAAAATCTAAAAAACTAGGTCTGAAAACCCAAACAGCTAATTAACTATTCTAATTCGTGATTTCAGGCACGTCAAATCACGAAATACTAAGGTTAACTTCGCAAATAATAAACCCCGGGAATCAAACACCCACGAAAATCTAAAAAACCTAGGTCTGAAAATCCCCAAACAGCCAATTAAATATTCTAATTCATGATTTCAGGCAGGTCAAACTATGAAATACTAAAGTTAACTTCTCAAATAATAAATCCCAGGAACCTAACACCCACGAAAATCTAAAAAAACTAGGTCTGAAAACCCAAACAGATAATTAACTATTCTAATTCATGATTTCAGGCACGTCAAATCGCGAAATACTAAAGTTAACTTCTCAAATAATAAACCCCGGGAACCAAACACCCACGAAAATCTAAAAAAACTAAGGTCTGAAAACCCAACTTGGACTTGCAAACACCAACCCGGACATGCAAACAAAAAGAATCAGACATGTAAACAGAGATTCCCGTTTATTTTCGATTCTGAGTATTTTTGGTTTTCCCTCCAAAATTGACCCCCTCCCTCTCCTGCCCCTCAGAAATGGAGGAACGAAGGACCTCTGAGCTTTGCCTATGAGACAGATCTCGTTTATTTTCGATTCTGAGTATTTTTGGTTTTCCCTCCAAAATTGACCCTCTCCTTCTCCTGCCCCTCAGAAATGGAGGAACGAAGGACCTCTGAGCTTTGTCCCATGAGACAGATCCCGTTTATTTTCGATTCTGAGTATTTTTGGTTTTGCCTCTGAAATTGACTCCCCCTCCCCCTCCCCTGCCCTCAGAAATGTGGGAAAGAAGGGCCTCTGAGCCTTCCCCTTGAGGCAGATCCCATTTATTTTCGATTCTGAGTATTTTTGGTTTTCCCTCCAAAATTGACCCCCTCCTCCCTTGCCCTCAGAAATGGGGGAACGAAGGGCCTCTGAGCCTTTCCCTTGAGGCAGATCCCATTTATTTTCAATTCTGAGTATTTTTGATTTTCCCTCCAAAATTGACCCCCCCCTCCCCTGCCCTCACAAATGGGGGAACGAAGGGCCCCTGAGCCTTCCCCTTGAGGCAGATCCCATTTATTTTCGATTCTGAGTATTCTTGGTTTTCCCTCCAAAATTGACCCCCCTCCCCTGCCCTCAGAAATGGGGGAACGAAGGGCCTCTGAACCTTCCCCTTGAGGCAGAACTCATTTATTTTCGATTCTGAGTATTTTTGGTTTTCCCTCCAAAATTGACCCCCCTCCCCTGCCCTCAGAAATGGGGGATCGAAAGGCCTCTGAGCCTTCCCCTTGAGGCAGATCCCATTTATTTTCAATTCTGAGTATTTTTGATTGTCCCTCCAAAATTGACCCCCCTCCCCTGCCCTCAGAAATGGGGGAACGAAGGGCCTCTGAGCCTTCCCCTTGAGGCAGATCTCATTTATTTTCAATTCTGAGTATTTTTTGATTTTCCCTCCAAAATTGACCCCTCACGTTAAAAAATTATCCAATCACTAATTACCCCCTTTTTGCAAATGTCAATCAATGAATTCCGATTGTAAAAGCGTGTTTCTTTTTTGCAATGTTTAGGAAACGTCAAAAGATACATTCATTGTGCAATTCTTATCAAAAACAAAAACCTTTCCAACTTTTAAAATGTTCACGCGTAAATACAGTGTCTCAAGCATGGGTTTTCCTTGTGCAATTGAATGTATTTTTTCATGTATTTTTGAAACTGTGCACATACACACTACTTATGAAGTACCTCTAGAAAAATAAATAGTAAGGACACATTGGAGCCGTATTGCCTTTACTGTAGGCAACGCTAAATTGTTGCCTCTGATAGATGGACGTCACAAAAATACAGGAAACCCTTTCCTTAAATAAATAGTTTAATTTTTAGCAATTTTTCTACCGTCTATGAGTTTTCATGCAGTAAGTTTTTCCCCAGCAAAAATAGCTGTGGTGAAGTTTCCTAACAATGTTTGAAGTAGCCTACCGTGTTTAGTGCTTTAGGGACGGAGGAGGGGCGTATGTAGCTGTCTAGGCCTCAGGTGGCTTGGTGCTGCGTTGTGTTTTAGTGGTAAGTAGTAGTAGTATCTTGCCAGCCAAAATTCAAAAACCAGTTTAGCAGCTTTCTACTGGCAGATGGTTTCTTCCCATTTTTTTATTTATAGTAAAATTAATCGGTTTCCAAGATAAAATGAATTTTTCATTGCTGTTTTCTAAGTAGAAAAGGGTCAAGCTAAACAAAGCATGATGACAAATAAGTTTTTTCTGAAAATATTGGCTTTTATGGACACATGATAAATTTAGAAAGAAATTTTGAGCACATGAATCAAAATTTTATAAGAACAGAAGATTAGATGAGTTGCATTTTATTGCATACTGAAGATTTGATCACTTTAATTATGTAATTTTTTGACAGAAAACAAAGTATATTACCATTTATTATATACTAGAAGGGTGTAGAGCACATTTACATCGTTACAAAAATTGGTGAATCTCTTTATTAAAAAAATTTTAATGTCTAATAAAGCTAGAAGAATGTCAACAATCTGGCTTTTGATTTGATGCACTCTTATTTATTTATTGAATCTTAATGATATATAGATTATAAACTAGGTGTGTAAATTTGATTCAGTTCGTATTTAGTAATTATAATAAATACGATTATACGATTCGGCTCAATAGTAACAGAACTAAAAAAAAAAAGAATTTGATAACAATAGCTACATCAAAAGAAATGGCTTTTGAAACTAGTGCTTTTAATTTTTATATAAAATGTGTATAGCGATACCCAAGTAGAATGCAAATTTTCACTCTTGTTAGTTGGTATATTTGTTAAGAAATGTATTAATTTCTTTATTTAAGTTTGAGATCCTGCCCCCTTCCTTCTAGCAAAACAATACCCTGATGACTCGTCTGAGTTAAAGTATTTAAGTTTTAGAGGATAGGAAAACTTACTGAAATAATAGAATCACCGCAGATCAGCATATTTTATTACTGGAGCAGACCTATGCTAGCAGTTACTGCATAGATTTACTCTATTAATGCGGAAAAGAATACTCTATCCTAATTACTGAGCTACTAAAAGTGTCGTGCTTCTCTCTTAAAATACACTTTGTTTTCAGCTGATGGCCACCCAACGACGATTCTACGAGTAAAAAACTTTTTATATTGATTTCTACTTCTGGGTGAGCTGTTAACCTAATGTTCTCTTTTTTTGCCATTCTACGGATGAAAAATGCGAAGAAATACTATTCTAAGAAACATGTTGTCAGTTTTTACATGCCTAGAAAAATAATTTCGTTTGATCAGAATGATATGGTAACTGCTTCATGCTCTTGTATATTTTATGCTGGAACAGGAGAATCTGTCTGAGAGGAAAGATATGATTTAGAAAAAAAAAAACAGAATACATACTGGTAAATCAGACCTTTCTTTATTAGAATTATTTTTGGATGTTCAATATAGAATAAAAACACTAGCTGTATTAAAAAAAAACTCTGCTTACTTTATTTTTCTAATATTTAACTTTATATTTTATACTGTGGATGCATGAATTGGAACATTTCCAATGCACATAAAAATTTTTAGTTATAAGAATTAATCCAATTCGAGTATTGCCTGATTAATTAGGTAAAGAGATCATGGTTGCATCAGCAGCACCAACTAGTAAAGAGTGAACCACAGCCCATAGTAACCAAAAGCTATTTTTATCTATTCGTGACACAGAGGGCAAAAGCAAAACATCTTCTTTTTACAACACCTCCAGCAATCTTACAGTTACAGCCTAGAAAAATTAATTCAATTGGGCCATTGTTTTGTATTAATCATTTGTGATTGTTTCAACACTTTGGAACATTATTCTTCTTATAAGCATCATTATACTAGCATTTTTGTGTTGTCAAAGTAATTTTAGGTGTCACTAGTTTCTCTTACACACAACATCCCGGTTCTGTGGCAAGTGAGATGGTTTTCAGTGCTTTGAAGCAGTATCGTTCTCACTAACAGTAATTGGCTGTCGTTTCTTTGTTTTCAATTGATTGAAAAATGATGAGAAATTTAATAAAAAAGAGTTTATTCAACTGAAAGTAAGGAGTAACATTAAAGCTTAAAACGAAACAGCTATTTTGGCTATTTGCGCCAAAGCTTTTTATTGCCTTTAAAAATTTCTTATTCTAATTAAACGGCCCTTATGTTTCAGGAGTCGTTTTTTAAAAAGTTGTGACAAAAAGTCAAACTTTAGCGTAAAGAGCGAGGTATTTAGGATGAGTTTCAGATAAGCAAGCGTTATCATGAATTGTCCACGTTCACCTATCATCACCTTAGTTACACAAATGTTTTTTTTTTTTTTTTGTTAAAAACGGGCTAAATTAAAAACGGACAATGACTGATTTAAAAAAAAAAACAAAGTTGTTCTGAGAGAAGTGAAGAGCGAAGTTGAAACTTAAAACGGACAAAAGTTATTACTTCACATCCTATCTAGCATATATCGATACAACTAGTGGAAAAAACGAACTGATTATATTTCCCTAAGTTTGTAGGATTATAAGAAACTAGCACTTTACTGAATAGGCTACACAAACAAAATAGGAGTTTTAGTACAGTAAAAGCAAACCATATAAGATCAATTTTTACAGGATAAAAATAAAGTATTTTAGCATTGTTACTTAGTTTGTTTTTTTCTTTTTAATTTGGTTTCACTTCCACACAATAATCTCGATCCAATGATTGGCTCTTGTTTTGGTTCTGAAAAGGACTTATCATGATCATTTTGAAGACAAGTTCGAAATGAAGCAATAATAGTTAAAGTTAATAGTAAAAGTTAGTAATGGAACTATAGACTAGCTTCAGAATTTGAATCATTGCCTGAAATTCTCCTTTTTATAGAGAGAAACAACTGGACTTACAGAGTTCATATTATGGTTTACTTGCTCTTCATTTCGATTAATACTAAATCATATATTTAACACTTTAAAATTGTATATTACTGACTATTGTTATTACAGTTAGTGGAACCAAGATGCTACCTGATAGTTCAATCCATTACTTTTGTATGTTATTCAATGACTTTGTGGTTCATAACCTAATATTTATTTTTATGCTGAAGTTTTTAAGATCATTTTAGTTGTATAACGAGAACTGCTGATATCACAGCTTGTATAAGGCTCTGAAAAGCTATAAAGATTAGTTTGTTGTTGTCAGACTGTGTACTCACATTTGATTTCTAAATCCATATTCTTGTTGTGTATACTTGGCTTTTATGTTTTCAGTAAAACACTAGTTTTTATAATCTTACAAACATAGGGAATTATCATCAGTTGGTTTATTTGCCCTAGCTTTATCAATATATGTTAGATAGGATGTGAAGTTATACTTTTGCTTCGTTTTAAGTTTCAAATTCGCTGTTTACTGCTATTGGTAAAACTTCGTTTTTTAAACTAATTTTACTAGGAAACTACTTTCAACTCAGTAAAATTTTGTCACAGGAATTACGTAAAATAAAATTCATATGTAAATATTAGAAATGTCAATTAACTGATTAATATCAGGTACATTTCTGGTTTAAGTTGATTTTCACACCCAAGATACCCGCTTCAAATCTTCCAGCCGGCACGACCAGATCAATATTCTGCTTATGTGGTCAGTATGAATCTTGTTGTTTCTTGCTGTTTAGAAGAAGGAGATAGAATTTTTTTCTGAAAATCAGTTTCCAATCACAGATCACTGTTCAAAATGTTGTTTACAATTCAATGTGATTCCTGCTGTCGTTTGTTCCATACCTTTTTCTTTAGCTGTTATGATTCTCACTTTCACTAGTTTTCCAATCTCATTTATATGTGCTTCGTTTTCACCAACAAACCCCTTAAATATTTTAAATGGCCTTAAATTGAAATCAGCGCCTTTTTAAAATTATGTTTTTTTTATTGGACCTTTAACTTTTGCCTTGGCTTGTGTTTTGTCATTATGAAAAACATAACGCCAAACCTTTGTTTTTTTTTTACCAGAGGTTGATGCAGTACCAGATTCCTGGCAAACGTCCTTATAAACTCCAATGTAGCTATTTGTAGCTATTCCATCGCTCGGAGCTCTTATAAAATGTTAAACGTCACCTTTTGCCTCGGCTTATCTTTTGTTATTATGAAATACGTATCACTGAACCTTTGTTCTTGAAAAAAAAAGGCATGGTAAAGATAGATGACTTTATCTATGTAAAATCCCAAACACATCATCATAACTATTATTTTTAACTTTGACAAGTTTTTATTCTTCCAGTCCCTTATCTTCTAACCCCATTTTTCTTTCTTCTTCATTTTAGTTTTTCATTACTTCAGACAATTTGCCAATACCCTTTGCTTTAGCTTCCCTTATTGGTCTAGTTTTATATAATGGTTCAGGTCGTAGATATGTTAATCGTTCAGGTGGTGGGACAAAAAAAATTTTCTCTTCCAGCGAATTATCATTTATAACACTTTCTTTTCTGGGTCTTCTCTCATTTGATAGTCCATGTTGTTGATTTTCACCCATTGTGAATTTAATTTGTTCGGGCTGTTCTCTTGGTCTTATCACGTTTTGTTAGTTCATGTGGTTCCAAAGAATCATCATTTGTATTCTAATCGATATCATTTTCAATTTTGAGACGTTTTGATTCTCGCTGTCGCTTGCCTTCTAACCCCATTTTTATTTTTACTTCATTTTGGATTTTTATTACTTCAGATAGTTTTCCAAAGTCCTTTGCTTTAGATGACATTACTAGTCTATAATTACATGTTGGTCTTTAGATTTGTTAGTTCTTGTGGGACAAATAAGTCCTTTTTTCAACGAATTATTATTTATAACACTTGTTAATTTTCAATTTTTGGATCTACCTCTAGATAAGATTTTCACACTGATATGTCATTTCATACTACTGTCTTTTCAAAGACATTTGACCATTGAAGCACGTTCTATTTTTAATTCCGATTGACAAATTTTTTTCTCGGATTTGACCATTTTTTACCAAATACGAATTTTTTTCTCCAAAACAGCTCCATGTTTTTTTGGTAAATTGAAATCCTGGAATTTTCTGACCTTAAAAAACGATTTAGATAGGTTACTAATATAAAAAGAAATTTGTTCAGAGCCTTGATTTTAGAAAAAAGTCGTATGAGTCATGTAATATTAACGTCATGCACAAATATAAAAGTCTGTATACTTGATATAAATGTTGCCATAGTCACCATAAATAACGCTATAAGAATTATCCATTCATTTGGAGAATGCTTTTTGCATGGTCTAATTGCATTTCCCTCTCCAGAATTCCCAAATGAATTTGTTTGCCTTATTTTGGAAGTCATTTACTCTGTAAGGAGTTCCACAAACAAATCCAAGATTTGAACTAATATTTCGCTCTAGCTTCATTCAACGTAAGCCACGATTGAACTATCAATAGTCGTAATGTTTTTAGCTTTAAAGTGGCTGGACAAACTTCTCACAAAATCAATTTAGTGCAAATCCATCATAAATCACTGAAGGTGATTCGAACCAATTTTACCCGGCCAAATGTAGTTTTTAGGCTACGATGAAGCTTGTGAAAAACGCTTTGCATAAACTTTAAATTATGCGATCTCTCATGACATACAGGAATATTGCGAGACACAAAAAAATATGCCAAAAGTTGCATAAAAATACGAGAAGTGGAAGATGATGTAAATCAAAGTGATGCTTCACTGGAATAACAGCCATTAAACGTGCAGCTTATGTTCCCTGTGCTAGATTATGTCGATTTTAGACGATTCAACCCACATGCCTATAATGAGGAATGCACTGTTATTACTCTTTATGCTGACCATGCTGACTCGTGTGCCACCTATGATGGATTCACTGTTTTTTATGGAAGTACAATGTCTCAGCATCAGCTAAGGACTTTACAGGTTAAATTTCAGTGCGCGTTGTTGGGGATGGTGAATTAAATTAAAAGCTAATTTGCGAATCCAAGTTGTCAAAAGGGTCTATCTGCAATATTCCAGGGAACAGCTAAGGGTACTAAATTGAAAATCCTATGTAATCTCAGAAAGGAATTTTGAACTAGATAAAAAAAGACAGTGTACGCACTTAAGTGGTCAAAAACGAGTATCTGCAATATATTATGAAATCCTCAGGATATTAAGTTGAAGCTTTCAGGGTAAACTGATCTTAATCAAAACGAACTAAGTGCATCAATGTTGCTAAAATGGGCGCGTATAGTATACTTCAGGAGCAGCTAAGGGTAATAATTTAAAACTTTCAGAGAAATTTGGGGGGGGGGATATTGAACTATTGAACTGAAGGCACTATTTGCAGTATCTCAGGAACGGTTTATGGTATACATTTGAAACTATTAGCGGCGTTGGGAAGGATGCTGAACTGAATGAATGGGTAGAATCTGCTATCGAGTTGTCAAAAAAATACGCATCTGTAATACCACACGAACCGGCTAAGGGTATTAAGTTGAAAAAGTTTGGGGAATGTTGAGAGGGTTGCAAAAATGGAATATATGCGATATTTCAGGAACAGCTAAGAGTACTATTTTTAAACTTTCAAAAAAGTTTAGGGTATATTGAAATTAATCAATAGACACTCAGTGCATCCAGGCTGTCAAAATCTCAGGATTGGCTAAGGATATAATTTTGAAACTTTTGGGGAAGGTTTAGGGGGATGCTGAATTAAATCAAGAGACAGTTTATAACATAAGACACACACAAAAAAAAAAACAAAAAAAAAAAACAGTAAATATAATAGGGCTAGACGGGAAAATAAAATGTCTATAAAGTTTAAGTTGGATTAATAAGAAGTAAAGCTAATAAAAACACATGGACAAATTTAATCTCGTGACTAAAAAATTTGACACACAATTTTGTTTAGAAAAATAGAGAGACGGTAAAACGACAGCTCAAAATCTGAGAAACTATATTGAAGGTTAAAATTTGACTAGAAAAAGGGAAATTTGTCTGGTGTTGCAAAGGGCATTATTGGTGAAACGGAATTCTTTTTTCCTTGAGGGCGAGAAGATTGGCTGTCCGAAAAAGAGAGACACGAGGGACTTCACCCTTATTGAATATACTTCTTAGACACCTTATGGGAATGCCTCTATTTTGTCCAACAATTCATTGGAGAGCTCAGGACACCAAACAGTGCAGATGTAGAGGAGGGTTGGGCGTACAAATGACAGGGAAATACTCGAGCAATTTGATTTACGACATTTGAGTTCTTTTAACGAGTTTAAGGAGGGGAAATGTAGCATCTGGACATTTTGAAATAGCATTAATGTTGTAAGCCCATCTAAAGTCATTTGACATGGTGACACCCAGGAACTTCATAGTGCTACCTGACACAACAGGGGGGATTGGGCCTGCAAAAGAGGGGAGAGCCTTAAGTAAATTATTTATTAAAATTATTGACTTTAAAGGGCTGACTATCATATCACTAGTTTTGGCTTTATCTGGCAAGTGTTTCAGGATATCAATTTGGCTTTTTTTTTTTTTTTGAATCATATCTCTAAGACAGTAAATCCCTTTTATGTGAGAAATCAAGACCAAGGGTGGTTACTATTGCAATACGTGAATTTGGGCCTAAACGATATGCTTGTGGCCCACAATTTTGAATTCGGGATGGATAAGAACCTTCATTAGGTATTGATTTAGTTCAATAGCCCCCTTACCATTTCATGAAAGTTTAAACTTATTCGTGTGAGCCGTTCCTGAGACATTGCAGATTACAATACCGTAAGAGGTTTTGAGATATTGCACATATGCCTTTTTAATAGATTAGGTGCACTTATGTCTTTGGATTTGGATCAATGTCCCCACTTAACATTCCCTGAAAGTTGCATCTGAATACCCTTGACGTTTTGGGAGACCCATGATCAAACATGCCCCTGTTTCTTAATACCTATATGTAAAAAATGAGAACATAATATAATTTAAAACCTTTGCCCCAGAGGCTGTGCTTAATAATGTTTTCCCCAAAGGGTTAGTTATTGGTCCTTTTGACCCTTTAGAACAAAATCTGAAAACTGTTATAGGATGTCTTTGGGGCTTGAAGGATAAACTGGCATTTAAAAAGGGTAAGAGTGGGGCTGCTTGTCCTTGATTTTTTTTTTTTTTTTTTTTGACTCTTGAAAAGAGAACTAGAACTTGCAGATCGAATGAGCCCCCTCTATTGTTTTAACGACAACACTATCATACAAAGTGTCCTGGTGGCAAAAATTTCTAGGTTAAAAAATTACTGATTAAAAAACAAATCTCACAAACGGGCTCCGCATTCCTTTTACTGGCTAAAAATTTGACATAGCAACAACAGGTAAATACTATAACAAGTAAAAAAAGGTAGGGTTATCTGCCTTCCCTTTTTTACACCCTACACTTTACCAATAGTGTGAGGAGCTAAAAAAAAACTTCGACGACTAAGGAAAAAAGATATAAGATTTTGTATATTTCTTTACATACCAGTATAGGAAACAAGAAAAACTTTTTTGTCTTGCGCTTAATAAAAAGAACAAAACAATGCTCACCAATAGACATCATTTCCACCAAAATATCTAATGGAAAAAGTAAAGATATGACTGCCGCCAAAGTGCCACATAATAGAGTTGCCAGTACAGGAGTACCTGTCAGAGGTAGTATTCTTGATAGCTGCCGGAAGATTAAACTGCAAATAAAAAGTATTCCACTGATATATAGAATAGGGTAAGCCTATGACCGTTTTTTAGCCCCTGAGTTGGGCCTCTGAAGGTCTAAAATAAGGACAACAGCCTTGTAATTAAGATATCTAGGAAATTTAAAAGTGTCCAAAAATTACGATGGCAATCTTTTGTTTCGGAGCACAGAAAAATCTATAAAATAAACTTTGGTGACACGATAGTACCTCTATGCTCGCAGAGTACCAATTTAATCCTTAATCGCAGAGGCATTACGCTAGGAAAATAGAAGTCAGTACTATGTACGGAAAGCAATAGGGAAGAAATCTTTTTTTTATTGCCTTCATTAGCATCCTACCTCTCAAAAAAGTCAAGAATTTAGTCATAAGAATTAAACGTTTGTGTTCACCAACGGATTTTACTGGAATCTAAACTATTTCATCTATTAATTTTTGAAAGCAATGGCAATAGCAAGCTGCTATCTTTATTTTAAATGCCTTTTGTGTACTGAAATTAGAAAGCTGGTACCTCAAGTTTAAATCCAAAAGAGCGCCAAGACGAGCACTAAAAAATCGATTTTGGTGAGAACCTCTTAGAATCAGACAAGGAAAAAAAACACACAAAAACCTTGATACCTACTTTTGGACAAGTCTGAAATGATTTTAAAATTATTTTAGAAATACACGAAGGCCTTTGAATCCAAAAGGCTGGTACGGACTATTTACCCTGAGGACCGCCCACTTTAATGCCATGTATAGGTTTGGATTCAATTTTCTAGATATTCAGATTAGAAAAAAAACTTGTAAAAATGAAGAACTTATCTAGGTTTAAATATAATTTCAACCATGAAAAAAAAATATAAATGTTTTTACTTTTATAACTTTAATAAATAAATAAATAATATTAACATTTTGATTACTAAATATCAGTATATGCATATTAAAATGACAATGCACAATCATTTGTATTTTTGCAGTAAAGTGCAAATTTTGTTCTGGCCTTGGGAAAGCATAGGGGTCTTGAGCCCAACTTATGTTAATTTCTGCTCGTTTTGAGTTTGACTCGGTTATTTATTGTAATTTCTGTTCGTTTTGGGTTTCGTTTATTTATCGATGCTGATTTGTTGTAGTTTCACGCTTGGTAGATCATTTGATTTTATTTTTGCTCATTTTTTGCTTAATGGAGTTCTTTACTTTTCTTTGAAAAACTTGTTTTGTGGAAAAAGTTTTTTTATTTAATTTCTGTTCGTTTTATATTGACATAGTCTTTTCAGGGAAAAAGAAAATAATAATTTAAATCTTTTCGTTTTTTTAAGACTTCATAGTTTGGCCTGCTATTTGTATGCTGGAGAAAGATTTTCAGCAATTTTTAACAACATACACCCTTTTAAAAACCTGGACACAAATAGTAGTGTTTAATTTAGTTTCATACCTCCTCTAGTTGACCTGAAATGAAAAACTTGATAAAATTCGCACAAAATCTGTTTACTTTCTTTGAATGCTTGGATACATTTACGTAATTTTGATTTGGTTAAATTTTAAGAGCAGAATCAGCCCCGAAAGTTTGAACATGATACCCTCAGTCGTTCTTGGAATACTGCTGAGATGCCTTATTGGGAATTAGTATTAACACAGTGCATTTTGATTTAATCTTAAGGCAACATTGAGTTTTAAACATAATGGCCAAATTGGAGGGTGGGCGTGGGAGGGGGATTAGTTGCTCTCTAATCACTTTCGACTATCAAAAAGGGCATCAGCCCTTTCTATTTTCAATCGAATGAGCCATTTTCGAAGTTCCCACGACAACTCCTTCGATACGAAGTGCCCTGATCTAAACAACAACAACAAGAAAAATAATACTTTATACCCACATTGATCTTTACTATAAGAATGTCAAGTCTTCCAATTATTTTCAACTATTAAAGAGGGAACTAGGCCTTTCCATTTCCAATCGAATGAGCCCTTTTTTAAAACGACAACGCTTTCTATAAACACCTTATATGACCCCAGTTCATAAATTACAACCCTTACCCTAAGGGCTGTTAGGGTGGTTGTCATCCTCTAAGACCTAATTTCCAGAACTTTCAATTACGTTAAACAAAATGGCTATCTCAATATTTTGATTGAATAAGTTTGGGGAAATTGTGGCGTGAGAGAGGCGTTAGTCGCTCTCCAATCACTTTCAACTATTAAAAATGGCACTAGGCCTTTCGATTTCCAATCAAATGAGCCCTTTTCAAAACGACAACGCTTTCTATAAAAACCTTATATGACCCCAGTTCATAAATTACAACCCTTACCCTAGGGCTGTTAGGGTGGTTGTCATCCTCTAAGACCTAATTTCCAGAACTTCCAACTACGTTAAACAAAATGGCTATCTCAATATTTTGATTGAATAAGTTTGGGGAAATGGTGGCGTGAGAGGGGCGTTAGTCGCTCTCCAGTCACTTTCAACTATTAAAAATTGCACTAGCCCTTTCAATTTCCAATCAAATGAGCCCTTTTGAAGTTTCTACGACAAAACTTTCAACAATAACCTTATATGCCCCCAGGGTATAACTTACAACCCTTGCCCTAAGGGCTCGGGGGTGGGGTGGGGAGGGGGTCAGTCTCAAAGACCTACTTTTCGGAACTTTCTACTACGTTGAACAAAATGACTATCTGAAAATTTTGATTTGATGTGTTTGGAGGAATGGTGGGCGTGAGAGAGGGGTTAGTTACCCTCCAATCACTTTCGACTATTAAAAAGGACACTAGCCCACTCAATTTCCAATTGAATAAACCACTTTTGAAGTTTTACGACAACTCTATCTATAAAAACCTTATATGCCCCAGGGAATAACGTACAACCTTTGCCCTTGGGGCTCTGGGGGGTTTCTCATCCTTAAATACATAGTTTCCAGAACTTTCAACTACGTTGAACAAAATGGCTATCTCTAAACTTTGATTGTTTTTGGGGAAATGGTGGGCATGAGAGGGGGTTAATTGCTCTCCACTCACTTTCGACTATTAAAAAGGGCAATTTCCATTTCAAATCAAATGAGGCTCTGAGGGGGTTATCATCCTAAAAGACCTAATTTCCAGAACTTTCAACTACGTCGAAATAATGGATATCTCAAAATTTTGATTGGATGTGTTTTGGAAAATGGTGGGCGTGAGAGGGACGTTAGTCGCTCTCCAATCACTTTTAACTATTAAAAAGGCACTAGCTCTTTCAATTTCTAATTGAATGAGCCCTTTTGAAGTTTCTACGACAATGCTTTCAGTAAAAACCTTATATGCCTCCAGGGCATAACTTACAAACTTACCCTGAGGGTTGTGGGGAGAGGGGTTGTTTCTACGACAACCCTTTCAATAAAAACCTTATATACCCCCAGGGCATAACTTACAAACCCTTGCTCTGGGGGCTGTGGGGGGAGGGGTTGTCATCCTTAAAGACCTAATTTCCAAAACTTTCAACTACGTTGAATAAAATGGCTATCTAAAAATTTTGATTGGATGTGTTTGGGGAAAAGGTGGGCATGAGATGAGGGTTATTTACCCTCCAATCACACTTGAATATTAAAAAGGGAACTAGTACTCTCAATTTCCAATTGAATGAGCCCCTTTTGAAGTTTTACGACAACTCTATCTATAAAACCTTATATGCCCCCAGGGCATAAGGTACAACCTTTGCCCTTAGGACTCTGGGGGGTTTGTCATCCTTAAATACATAATGTCCAGAACTTTCAACTACGTTGAACAAAATAGCTATCTCTAAACTTTGATTGTTTTGGGGGAAATGGTGGGCATGAGAGGAGGTTAATTGCTCTCCACTCACTTTCGACTATTAAAAAGGGCAATTTCAATTTCAAATCAAATGAGCCCTTTTTCAAATTTCTACAACAACTTTCTATATAAACCATATATAACCCCAGGGCATAACTTACAACCCTTGCACTGAGGGCTCTGAGGGGGTTATCATCCTAAAAGACCTAATTTCCAGAACTTTCAACTACGTCGAAATAATGGATATCTCAAAATTTTGATTGGATGTGTTTTGGAAAATGGTGGGCGTGAGAGGGGCGTTAGTCGCTCTCCAATCACTTTCAACTTTTAAAAAGGCACTAGCTCTTTCAATTTCCAATTGAATGAGCACTTTTGAAGTTTCTACGACAATGCTTTCAGTAAAAACCTTATATGCCTCCAGGGCATAACTTACAAACTTACCCTGAGGGTTGTGGGGAGAGGGGTTGTTTCTACGACAACCATTTCAATTAAAACCTTATATGCCCCCAGGGCATAACTTACAAACCCTTGCTCTGGGGGCTGTGGGGGGAGGGGTTGTCATCCTTAAAGACCTAATTTCCAAAACTTTCAACTACGTTGAATAAAATGGCTATCTAAAAATTTTGATTGGATGTGTTTGGGGAAAAGGGGGGCATGAGAGGGGGGTTAGTTACCCTCCAATCACACTTGAATATTAAAAAGGGCACTAACACTCTCAATTTCCAATTGAATGAGCCCCTTTTGAAGTTTTACGACAACTCTATCAATAAAACCTTATATGCCCCCAGGGCATAACGTACAACCTTTGCCCTTAGGACTCTGGGGGGTTTGTCATCCTTAAATACATAATTTCCAGAACTTTCAACTACGTTGAACAAAATGGCTATCTCTAAACTTTGATTGTTTTTGGGGAAATGGTGGGTATGAGAGGGGGCTAATTGCTCTCCACTCACTTTCGACTATTAAAAAGGGCAATTTCAACTTCAAATCAAATGAGCCCTTTTTCAAATTTCTACAACAACTTGCTATATAAACCATATATAACCCCAGGGCATAACTTACAACCCTTGCACTGAGGGCTCTGAGGGGGTTATCATCCTAAAAGACCTAATTTCCAGAACTTTCAACTACGTCGAAATAATGGATATCTCAAAATTTTGATTGGATGTGTTTTGGCAAATGGTGGGCGTGAGAGGGGCGTTAGTCGCTCTCCAATCACTTTTAACTATTAAAAAGGCACTAGCTCTTTCACTTTCTAATTGAATGAGCCCTTTTGAAGTTTCTACGACAATGCTTTCAGTAAAAACCTTATAAGCCTCCAGGGCATAACTTACAAACTTACCCTGAGGGTTGTGGGAGAGGGGTTGTTTCTACGACAACCCTTTCAATAAAAACCTTATATGCCCCCAGGGCATAACTTACAAACCCTTGCTCTGGGGGCTGTGGGGGGAGGGGTTGTCATCCTTAAAGACCTAATTTCCAAAACTTTCAACTACGTTGAATAAAAGGGCTATCTAAAAATTTTGATTGGATGTGTTTGGGGAAACGGTGGGCATGAGAGGGGGGTTATTTACCCTCCAATCACACTTGAATATTAAAAAGGGCACTAACACTCTCAATTTCCAATTGAATGAGCCCCTTTTGAAGTTTTACGACAACTCTATCTATTAAACCTTATATGCCCCCAGGGCATAACGTACAACCTTTGCCCTTAGGACTCTGGGGGGTTTGTCATCCTTAAATACATAATGTCCAGAACTTTCAACTACGTTGAACAAAATGGCTATCTCTAAACTTTGATTGTTTTTTGGGAAATGGTGGGCATGAGAGGGGGTTAATTGCTCTCCACTCACTTTCGACTATTAAAAAGGGCAATTTCAATTTCAAATCAAATGAGCCCTTTTTCAAATTTCTACAACAAATTTCTGTATAAACCATATGTAACCCCAGGGCATAACCTACAACCCTTGCACTGAGGGCTCTGAGGGGGTTATCATCCTAAAAGACCTAATTTCCAGAACTTTCAACTACGTCGAAATAATGGATATCTCAAAATTTTGATTGGATGTGTTTTGGAAAATGGTGGGCGTGAGAGGGGCGTTAGTCGCTCTCCAATCACTTTAAACTATTAAAAAGGCACTAGCTCTTTCAATTTCCAATTGAATGAGCCCTTTTGAAGTTTCTACGACAATGCTTTCAGTAAAAACCTTATATGCCTCCAGGGCATAACTTACAAACTTACCCTGAGGGTTGTGGGGAGAGGGGTTGTTTCTACGACAACCCTTTCAATTAAAACCTTATATGCCCCCAGGGCATAACTTACAAACCCTTGCTCTGGGGGCTGTGGGGGGAGGGGTTGTCATCCTTAAAGACCTAATTTCCAAAACTTTCAACTACGTTGAATAAAATGGCTATCTAAAAATTTTGATTGGATGTGTTTGGGGAAAAGGTGGGCATGAGAGGGGGGTTATTTACCCTCCAATCACACTTGAATATTAAAAAGGGCACTAACACTCTCAATTTCCAATTGAATGAGCCCCTTTTGAAGTTTTACGACAACTCTATCTATAAAACCTTATATGCCCCCAGGGCATAACGTACAACCTTTGCCCTTAGGACTCTGGGGGGTTTGTCATCCTTAAATACATAATGTCCAGAACTTTCAACTACGATGAACAAAATGGCTATCTCTAAACTTTGATTGTTTTGGGGGAAATGGTGGGCATGAGAGGAGGTTAATTGCTCTCCACTCACTTTCGACTATTAAAAAGGGCAATTTCAATTTCAAATCAAATGAGCCCTTTTTCAAATTTCTTCAACAACTTTCTATATAAACCATATATAACCCCAGGGCATAACTTACAACCCTTGCACTGAGGGCTCTGAGGGGGTTATCATCCTAAAAGACCTAATTTCCAGAACTTTCGACTACGTCGAAATAATGGATATCTCAAAATTTTGATTGGATGTGTTTTGGAAAAGGTGGGCGTGAGAGGGGCGTTAGTCGCTTTCCAATCACTTTCAACTTTTAAAAAGGCACTAGGTCTTTCAATTTCCAATTGAATGAGCCCTTTTGAAGTTTCTACGACAATGCTTTCAGTAAAAACCTTATATGCCTCCAGGGCATAACTTACAAACTTACCCTGAGGGTTGTGGGGAGAGGGGTTGTTTCTACGACAACCCTTTCAATTAAAACCTTATATGCCCCCAGGGCATAACTTACAAACCCTTGCTCTGGGGGCTGTGGGGGGAGGGGTTGTCATCCTTAAAGACCTAATTTCCAAAACTTTCAACTACGTTGAATAAAATGGCTATCTAAAAATTTTGATTGGATGTGTTTGGGGAAAAGGTGGGCATGAGAGGGTGGTTACTTACCCTCCAATCACACTTGAATATTAAAAAGGGCACTAACACTCTCAATTTCCAATTGAATGAGCCCCTTTTGAAGTTTTACGACAACTCTATCTATAAAACCTTATATGCCCCCAGGGCATAACGTACAACCTTTGCCCTTAGGACTCTGGGGGGTTTGTCATCCTTAAATACATAATGTCCAGAACTTTCAACTACGTTGAACAAAATGGCTATCTCTAAACTTTGATTGTTTTTTGGGAAATGGTGGGCATGAGAGGGGGTTAATTGCTCTCCACTCACTTTCGACTATTAAAAAGGGCAATTTCAATTTCAAATCAAATGAGCCCTTTTTCAAATTTCTACAACAAATTTCTGTATAAACCATATGTAACCCCAGGGCATAACCTACAACCCTTGCACTGAGGGCTCTGAGGGGGTTATCATCCTAAAAGACCTAATTTCCAGAACTTTCAACTACGTCGAAATAATGGATATCTCAAAATTTTGATTGGATGTGTTTTGGAAAATGGTGGGCGTGAGAGGGGCGTTAGTCGCTCTCCAATCACTTTCAACTATTAAAAAGGCACTAGCTCTTTCAATTTCCAATTGAATGAGCCCTTTTGAAGTTTCTACGACAATGCTTTCAGTAAAAACCTTATATGCCCCCAGGGCATAACTTACAAACCCTTGCTCTGGGGGCTGTGGGGGGAGGGGTTGTCATCCTTAAAGACCTAATTTCCAAAACTTTCAACTACGTTGAATAAAATGGCTATCTAAAAATTTTGATTGGATGTGTTTGGGGAAAAGGTGGGCATGAGAGGGGGGTTAGTTACCCTCCAATCACACTTGAATATTAAAAAGGGCACTAACACTCTCAATTTCCAATTGAATGAGCCCCTTTTGAAGTTTTACGACAACTCTATCTATAAAACCTTATATGCCCCCAGGGCATAACGTACAACCTTTGCCCTTAGGACTCTGGGGGTTTGTCATCCTTAAATACATAATGTCCAGAACTTTCAACTACGATGAACAAAATGGCTATCTCTAAACTTTGATTGTTTTGGGGGAAATGGTGGGCATGAGAGGAGGTTAATTGCTCTCCACTCACTTTCGACTATTAAAAAGGGCAATTTCAATTTCAAATCAAATGAGCCCTTTTTCAAATTTCTTCAACAACTTTCTATATAAACCATATATAACCCCAGGGCATAACTTACAACCCTTGCACTGAGGGCTCTGAGGGGGTTATCATCCTAAAAGACCTAATTTCCAGAACTTTCGACTACGTCGAAATAATGGATATCTCAAAATTTTGATTGGATGTGTTTTGGAAAATGGTGGGCGTGAGAGGGGCGTTAGTCGCTCTCCAATCACTTTCAACTTTTAAAAAGGCACTTGCTCTTTCAATTTCCAATTGAATGAGCCCTTTTGAAGTTTCTACGACAATGCTTTCAGTAAAAACCTTATATGCCTCCAGGGCATAACTTACAAACTTACCCTGAGGGTTGTGGGGAGAGGGGTTGTTTTCTACGACAACCCTTTCAATTAAAACCTTATATGCCCCCAGGGCATAACTTACAAACCCTTGCTCTGGGGGCTGTGGGGGGAGGGGTTGTCATCCTTAAAGACCTAATTTCCAAAACTTTCAACTACGTTGAATAAAATGGCTATCTAAAAATTTTGATTGGATGTGTTTGGGGAAAAGGTGGGCATGAGAGGGTGGTTACTTACCCTCCAATCACACTTGAATATTAAAAAGGGCACTAACACTCTCAATTTCCAATTGTATGAGCCCCTTTTGAAGTTTTACGACAACTCTATCTATAAAACCTTATATGCCCCCAGGGCATAACGTACAACCTTTGCCCTTAGGACTCTAGGGGGTTTGTCATCCTTAAATACATAATTTCCAGAACTTTCAACTACGTTGAACAAAATGGCTATCTCTAAGCTTTGATTGTTTTTGGGGAAATGGTGGGCATGAGAGGGGGCTAATTGCTCTCCACTCACTTTCGACTATTAAAAAGGGCAATTTCAACTTCAAATCAAATGAGCCCTTTTTCAAATTTCTACAACAACTTTCTATATAAACCATATATAACCCCAGGGCATAACTTACAACCCTTGCACTGAGGGCTCTGAGGGGGTTATCATCCTAAAAGACCTAATTTCCAGAACTTTCAATTACGTCGAAATAATGGATATCTCAAAATTTTGATTGGATATGTTTTGGAAAATGGTGGGCGTGAGAGGGGCGTTAGCCGCTCTCCAATCACTTTTAACTATTAAAAAGGCACTAGCTCTTTTACTTTCTAATTGAATGAGCCCTTTTGAAGTTTCTACGACAATGCTTTCAGTAAAAACCTTATATGCCTCCAGGGCATAACTTACAAACCCTTGCTCTGGGGGCTGTGGGGGGAGGGGTTGTCATCCTTAAAGACCTAATTTCCGAAACTTTCAACTACGTTGAATAAAATGGCTATCTAAAAATTTTGATTTGATGTGTTTGGGGAAACGGTGGGCATGAGAGGGGGGTTATTTACCCTCCAATCACACTTGAATATTAAAAAGGGAACTAACACTCTCAATTTCCAATTGAATGAGCCCCTTTTGAAGTTTTACGACAACTCTATCTATAAAACCTTATATGCCCCCAGGGCATAACGTACAACCTTTGCCCTTAGGACTCTGGGGGGTTTGTCATCCTTAAATACATAATGTCCAGAACTTTCAACTACGTTGAATAAAATGGCTATCTCTAAACTTTGATTGTTTTTTGGGAAATGGTGGGCATGAGAGGGGGTTAATTGCTCTCCACTCACTTTCGACTATTAAAAAGGGCAATTTCAATTTCAAATCAAATGAGCCCTTTTTCAAATTTCTACAACAACTTTCTATATAAACCATATGTAACCCCAGGGCATAACTTACAACCCTTGCACTGAGGGCTCTGAGGGGGTTGTCATCCTAAAAGACCTAATTTCCAGAACTTTCAACTACGTCGAAATAATGGATGTCTCAAAATTTTGATTGGATGTGTTTTGGAAAATGGTGGGCGTGAGAGGGGCGTTAGTCACTCTCCAATCACTTTCAACTATTAAAAAGGCACTAGCTCTTTCAATTTTCAATTGAATGAGCCCTTTTGAAGTTTCTACGACAATGCTTTCAGTAAAAACCTTATATGCCTCCAGGGCATAACTTACAAACTTACCCTGAGCGTTGTGGGGAGAGGGGTTGTTTCTACGACAACCCTTTCAATTAAAACCTTATATGCCCCCAGGGCATAACTTACAAACCCTTGCTCTGGGGGCTTTGGGGGGAGGGGTTGTCATCCTTAAAGACCTAATTTCCAAAACTTTCAACTACGTTGAATAAAATGGCTATCTAAAAATTTTGATTGGATGTGTTTGGGGAAAAGGTGGGCATGAGAGGGGGGTTAGTTACCCTCCAATCACACTTGAATATTAAAAAGGGCACTAACACTCTCAATTTCCAATTGAATGAGCCCCTTTTGAAGTTTTACGACAACTCTATCTATAAAACCTTATATACCCCCAGGGCATAACGTACAACCTTTGCCCTTAGGACTCTGGGGGGTTTGTAATCCTTAAATACATAATGTCCAGAACTTTCAACTACGTTGAACAAAATGGCTATCTCTAAACTTTGATTGTTTTTGGGGAAATGGTGGGCATGAGAGGAGGTTAATTGCTCTCCACTCACTTTCGACTATTAAAAAGGGCAATTTCAATTTCAAATCAAATGAGCCCTTTTTCAAATTTCTACAAAAACTTTCTATATAAACCATATATAACCCCAGGGCATAACTTACAACCCTTGCACTGAGGGCTCTGAGGGGGTTATCATCCTAAAAGACCTAATTTCCAGAACTTTCAACTACGTCGAAATAATGGATATCTCAAAATTTTGATTGGATGTGTTTTGGAAAATGGTGGTCGTGAGAGGGGCGTTAGTCGCTCTCCAATCACTTTCAACTATTAAAAAGGCACTAGCTCTTTCAATTTCCAATTGAATCAGCCCTTTTGAAGTTTCTACGACAATGCTTTCAGTAAAAACCTTATATGCCTCCAGGGCATAACTTACAAACTTACCCTGAGGGTGGTGGAGGGAGGGGTTGTTTCTACGACAACCCTTTCAATAAAAACCTTACATGTCCCCAGCGCATAACTTAAAACCCTTTCCATGAGGGCTGTGGGGGGAGGGGTTGTCATCCTTAAAGACCTAATTTCCAAAACTTTCAACTACGTTGAATAAAATGGCTATCTAAAAATTTTGATTGAATGTGTTTGGGGAAAAGGTGGGCATGTGAGGGGGGTTAGTTACTTTCCAATCACTTTCGACTATTAAAAAGGGCACTAGCCCTCTAAATTTCCAATTGAATGAGCCCCTTTTGAAGTTTTACGACAACTCCATCTATAAAAATCTTATATGCCCCCAGGGCATAACGTACAACCTTTGCCCTTGGGGCTCTGGGGGGCTTGTCATCCTTCAATACATAATGTCCAGAACTTTCAACTACGTTGAACAAAATGGCTATCTCTAAACTTTGATTGAATGTTTTTGGGGAAATGGTGGGCGTGAGAGGGGGTTAATTGCTCTCCACTCACTTTCGAGTATTAAAAAGGGCAATTTCAATTTCAAATCAAATGAGCCTTTTTGAAATTTCTACAACAACTTTCTATATAAACCTTGTATGCCCCAAAGGCATAACTTACAACCCTTACACTGAGGGCTCTGAGGGGGTTATCTTCCTAAAAAATCTAATTTCCAGAACTTTCAACTACGTTGAAGAAATGGATGTCTCAAAATTTGATTGGATGTGTTTTGGAAAATGGTGGGCGTGATAGGGGCTTTAGTGTCTTTTCAACTATTAAAAAAGGCACTAGTCCCTTTCAATTTTCCAATTGAATGAGCCTTTTGAAGTTTCTACGAAACTATTTCAGTAAAAACCTTGTATGCCCCCAGGGCATAACTTACACACTTGCCCTGAGGGTTGTTGGGGGAGGGTTTTTTTTTCTAAGACCACGGTTTCTATAAAAACCTTATATTCCCCCAGGGCATAACTTACAACCCTTGCCCTGAGGGCTGTGTGGGGGGGAGGGGCTGTCATCCTTAAAGATCTATTTTCCAAAACTTTCAACTACGTTGAATAAAATGGCTATCTTTGAACAAAATTTATGTATATGTTTTTGTTAAATAAAGTCAAGTCAAGTCAATCTAAAAATTTTGATTGGATTTGTTTGGGGAAAATGTGGGCATGAGAGGGGGGTTAGTTGCCCTCAAATCACTTTCGATTATTAAAAAGCGCACTAGATCTTGAATTTCCAATCGAATGAGCCCTTTTTCAAGTTTATACGACAAAGATTTCAATAAAACCTTATATGCCCCCAAGGGCGTAACTTATAACCCTTGCACTGAAGACTGTGGGGGGAGTGTCCTGCTTAAAGGTATAATTTCCTGAACGTTGAACAGCGTGGAACAAAATGGCTATCTATAAATTTTTATTGGATGTGTTTGGGGAAATGGTTGGCGTGGAAGGGGTGTTAGTTTCCTTTCAATCACTTTCGACTATTAAAAAGGGCACTAGCCATTTCTCATTTCCAATCGAATGAGCCGTTTTTGAAGATTCTACGACAACGTGTTCTATAAAAACTTTATTTGCCCCCAGAGCATAACTTACAACCCTTTCCCTGAGGGCTGCGGGGGGGGGGGGGTTGTCATCCTCAGAGAACTAATTTCCAGAACTTAAAACTACGTTGAATAAAATGGCTATCTCAAAATTTTGATTGGATGTGTTTGGGGAAAAGGTGGGCGTAAGAGGGGGGTTAGTTTCCCCCCAATCATTTTTGACTATTAAAAGGGCACTAGCCCTTTGAATCTCCAATCGAATGAGCCTTTTCTGAAGTTTTTACGACAACGCCCTCTATAAAAACCTTATATGCCCCCAGGGCATAACTTACAACCCTTGCCCTGAGGGCTTTGGGGGATTGTCCTCCTCAAAAATATATTTTCTATCTGACAATCAACTACGCTGAACAAAATGGCTATCCAAAATTTTGATTGGATGTGTTTCAAGAAATGGAGGGCGTGGAAAGGGTGTTAGTCGCCTTCCAATCACTATCGACTATTAAAAAGGGCCCAAGCCCCTCCAATTTCCAATTGAATGAACCCTTTTCGAAGTTTCTACGACAACTTCTTCGATACGAAGTGCCCTGCTTTATTGGAATAAAATAATAAACTATACATTGTGCCAACATCGTTCTTATATGCCCCCGGGGCATAACTTAAAAACCCTTGCCCTGAGGGTTGTGGGGGGTTGTCCTCCTAAAAAATATATTTTCTATCTGGAAATCAACTACGCTTAACAAAATGGCTATCTCAAAATTTTGATTGAATGTGTTTGGGGAATGATGGGTGTTGGGTGGGGCTAGTTGCCCTCCAATCACTTTCGACTATTAAAAGGGCACTAGCCAATCCAATTTCAAATCCAATGAGCCTTTTTCGTAGTTTCTACGACAACTCCTTTGATACGAAGTGCCCTGGTATGGAAAAAAAACCAAAATAAATAATACTTAGTGCCAACATCATTCTTTACTTAGGCAGCGCGATTGGGCTGCCTATGATTTGGTTCTCACATTGTAATATCAATCGTTACTTAATAATTTGAGTTTAAATAAATTATCAGCGACAGTATTTTGGCAGTCTAACTATATTTCAGGATTACATACAGAAAAAAATGTTAAAAACTGGAGAGACATATAACACTTAAACTCAAACTGAGTAACATTAAAACAATAACTCATACATTATTTTAAGGTGCCAATGAAAGCGAAAATGAATTTGATTAGCCATATACGTCTTAAAAATGGGATAAATCGAGAATATGATTCTTAATGAAAAAGACATCAATATCGAGTTATGCAGTTTTGGGTAATAATGGGCATAAATTTTGAAAAGTAAACGTGAGTGAAAAGCCAGCAAAAATTAAGCTCAAAACAGATGACTCTAAATAGCTTAAGAAGGTATATCTTTCCTTTGAGGGTTGTCTTACGGAATCTACAGATAATCACAGAAAATCTACAAGTTAATGCTTGAATGTTAACTAACAAAAAAGGGGTGTTAAATTAAACGCATTACTGTTTCTTATTTATATTTCACTTCAACGGGCCAACACTGAAGAAATGTGTCACTGCCCTACAAATTTAATAATTTGAAACAACCGAATTAAGAATCTCAGAAAATTAAGGTTTTCAGGTGCAAATATACCTAACTTTGGTCCAGGACATAAAAATTATTTTTACTTTGGTGACCTTGGTACATTAAACCTAATAAAAAGTAGTTTAAAGCCACTTAATTTAGTTCGCAGGTATTTTATATGAACTAATTCATTACAAATGTGTTGTTTTTCATGGAAATTATTAATCCATAAATTAAAATAGTTGTAAATAATTTAGCTTGTTAGAGTAACTTTGCTATCTGTGTCTCGTACAGAATGATTTGAGATTTGTATTTTTGATTAAAGATTCTCTGGTACTTATTATACAAAAATTTCATTTGCTCTCAGTATTAATAGCCTTGTAGTTGGAATTTACATCTGTCAAATCCCAATCAGGAGGCAATCTAAATTGAAAATTGGAATATATCACTAGAAATTTGAACTAAGTGGTAAGATTTTGTTCCATCAAACTTCATTGAATTTTGAAAAAAAAAAATTAGCCAGTATATTCAGTACCCGAAACTGCACAAAATTGTTTAACTAAAACAGTTAAATAAGTTGACTAGCAGCAAAAATTTTAACTTAAATATTTTAGCATTTTTTCAGCATTTTGATTTTATTATTCTTGTTATATTTTCCGTATGAAACTTTTTAGAAGCATAGAATCAAAAGATTTCAAAACATATTATTTTCCGCTTTGATTTTTTCCCCCCGTTTCTTATTCCCCTTGAAACTCTCCGTTGTAAATTCAGCCATTGACGTGAAATAACGAAAGACTTTGTTTGTTGACTTTAATATCCTCTTTAGAGCTTAAACTTTGTTTTTAAAAATTTTCATATCTTAATCAAATATAAGGGAGAGATCTGAAGAATTATGAAAATATTTATTCAAAAAATATAGAGAAGGAAGAAGACTCTTTGAACTTTCCGATACAACTGAAGCGTTAGTAAGTAGGATTCTAAGAAGGAAAATATTCATTTATAAAAACACAATTATACTAAATATAAACAAAACAAAACCAAATTGAAGGAATAAAGTCAAATAAGGGGACAAGAAGTAAAAGAATAAAAAACCTGGAATTTCTAATAGAGGCTAAGTTTATCCACCAGCAATTCCAGTTAAAGTACATCGTTACCATACAAGCCCATAAAGTAAGCCAGATCGATGAAGAAGGGGTAAAATTAAAAAATGAAATGAAAAGACGTGTTCAGATGACTAGTCAAGAAAACAGAATAGGAAAAGGAAGCAAACATAGTCACACCCGAATAAAAACTTTTTATTATATGGAGAAGCAATAAAACAAAAATCTCAGTGGATGACTTGAACGAAGGTTCACGTGGTCCAGAGAAGAAATGAGAAATAATAAGCATAATGGGCATATTAAAGGCTGAAAATTTAAAGAGAACTTAAATAGTCTTTAAGCTGTAAAAACAGCATGTTGAATCGATAAGTTAATAAAATCAAGTTCTATAACCAACGCCATCTAACTACACTTAGCCACATCTTAAGGCTGATCGTTAAAAAATTTAATTGAGTATACTGATTGAATCTAGTTTGGTGTTATTTTTCTTTAATTTTTCTTTTGCTTTCAGGGTAAATAAGATAAGCGTCGAGAGTTTGAATTCAAAGTGTTTGAAAGCATTTTATATTCTCATAAACAAACTGAGATGCACCGTTGGTCAAACAAACCTGATTTGGTAGCTGCAACAATTCCGCATAAGTCTCTTATTTTCGTTGGCGGGACTTTGATAAACGTAACTCACTTACAATAAGATGAAAGCTAGTAAAGTGGCTTTTCAAAGAGTTTCACCCCAGCATCAAGATAAGTTAATACAAAATGTTTTAGAAAATTTTGATCATAACCAATTAATGTTGGGAACAGTGAAAAATATATAAAAGCCAGAGTCAATCAATCTCTTGCATTAAATCCCGTTAGAAAAAGGGTTGGTGTACAATTTTTTTCAAAATTAATGTCTGTTTCAAATGAAATTCCTTTACGGGTCTAGGAACTTGACGAGTTACTTTCGTGTTGGAATCCTCGTTTTTTGTTTCTAGTTTTGACTTGGATTTAGGGTTAAAATTTCTTGAAGATTAGAGTACTCCGGGCCAAGGTGGACTATTTTATTGCAATTTTATGTTCACCCCTGCTTCTTTTTCTGTTCAACTTTTTTGTTTTTCAATTTGGCTCTTTCAGCAGGCAAGTGCCATATCGTGGCGGATCCAAGGGACGAGGGGTGCACGCCCCCTCCATAGCGTAGTCTAAAGTAGTGTAATTTACATAATTAACTCAAGTTTGCGTTTATTAAACTTGCTTCTAACGCAAGTTTATCGGATCAACCTATTTTGCCCCCCCCCAAAATTTTTTTACCGGATCAACCTGTTTCCCCCTCCCCCTATAAATTCCTGGATACTCTTCAGTGCCATATTGGTTTAAAACAAACATATAACCCCAGTTCGAAGAATGGAAAAGGAAAAACTGAAACATGTGATTCTTTTCAGCATATTGCTTACTCCAGTACTTTACTAAAGTTTCTCAATTAAGTAAGTGGTTTGAGCCTGGTGCAAAATCTCTATTTGTTTAAGTTGATTTTAGTTATATTCAGTTTGTGTACAGTGGATTTCCTGTTTTTTTTTTTTTTTTTTTTTTTTTTTTTTTTTTTTTTTTTTTTTTTTTTTTTTTTTTTTTTTTATAGAAATAAAAGGGGCGTTTGATAACCTTTCACATGCTTCTTTGTGGCTTAGTTTTCAAGTTTGGGTTCAAAGCACATCCCGATTAAAGTTTTTTTTGTTCATGATGTTTCTGATCTTAAAATCTGTGCTGCTTCGGGATCTTGAATTTCTTCTGATGATATAGCAGTCAAGAGAGACGTTTGACAAGGAGTGATATTGTCCCCTCTAATTTTAATTTAGGCTTGAAAAATTGTTTTGCTTCTTTAAAAACCTTACTTGCTTATTTAGCAGTCAAAATTAATTATTTGGTGTATGCAGATGACTTTATTTTACTTAGTTGGTCTAAACTGGTATTAATGAATAATTTTAAGGTTTTAGTGAATGTGTTTAAAGGAAAAAGGTCTTGGAGATAGTGTTGTAATATGTCAATTTTTTGCAATAAATGATACCCTTCGCTCTCTACTTAGTGATTTGGTATGGTTTCCCGTATTCTTCTATTCTTCGTTTCCCGTATTCTTCTATTAAAAAGATTTCACCTCTATCAATCATTAATTATCAAGTAAAGGTCTGGATAACTTGTGGCTCTCTCAATCATCTATGCAGCTGAATGAAAAGAGACATATTAGCTAGGCTTTGTCAGTCAATAGTTTTTCCCTTGATTGGATTTCCGGCAGTAGATTTATAGGTTGTCAGACTTCTTTTTCTTCTCAAATTAAAGTGGCATATCTTAACTATCTTAGATATTAAATTTTTACTTAATTTCCCTCTAAGATCTTCTTCGTCTGTTTGAAAAAAATATCAAATTTATTTCTGTCATTATTTTATGACGTGATGTATCACATATAATATTTTTAGTTTGTAATTTTAAGTTGTTATGACTAGAAATTTTTGTACGCGATAATTACTATTCAATGTTTCTATTGATTATACTTATGAAAGTGTAATGACAATAATAACATGAATATCTATGCATAGTTGTTTTTAAAATAGCTTATTTTCTGCTAACCAGGCTAGCCCTAGTCATTTTAAATCAAATACCAAGTTTAGAAATTCACATGAGAACTGTGTATACTGTTTGAGAATTTCGAATTGGATACTAGAAAAAACGGATTTTTAATGCAATCTAATATTTAATATATAAATAAATACTAAAAACATTTATTGTTGACTTAATTGTTTCAGTTCTGCTAGGTTGCCTCATAATGAAAAAAGGGGGCACATCCAAAAGAATGACATTGGCAGGAAGAGGATAAACAGATTGTCCAAGAGAACAAATCAGCATCAGATGCAGCTGAGCACACAGGAGTCCCTCTGTGAAGACAGGGATGAAAGAAAAGGCGTAATATGGACTTAACACCTGCAACCATAACACAACGAAGAAATGGCTTCTGCTTTTTACATTTTACCTATCCTTGCCTGACATTTTGCCAGACACTGAGAAGGTTTAGTGAAGGTTTTTTTTCCCTTCGAAGTTTTCATCAGTAGAAATGGCCTTCTGGATTCTATGGATGCCCTAGGAAAACATTTCTATGGATGCTCTACACCTTTTCAAAGAGAGTGAGTAGCCCCTCGCACCTATGTTCCATTTCTACGAGACCTATACACCTTTTTCAAAGAGCACACGAGATTTTGTAATGCAACCAGACGGGTTTAGACACAAGTTTCAAAGCCAAAACTTTTGATCGTCACATTACGTATTTAAAAGAGTTATTGCGCCTTCTGAAAAAATACTGGTTTCATTCATAGGTTAAGAAAATCATGTTTTTCGGATAAATAGTGTTTTTTTACTAAAGATAAATCCAAGCCACGCATGTTTTCTGATTCAAAAATTGTCAAACAGTAATAAGCTCTTGGCTGAAGGTACCTTGCATCATGTCTAGAATTGATTGGCATATGGTGTTAAATCATTTACCAAAAAAATAACTCTATTTGCGAAAAAGGGTATAGTATTTGCGAATTGGACTGTATGAACGATATTAATTATTGATTGAATAATAGGGGTGTGAATGATTCTAATTACTGATCGGACCGTATGAAGGTGGTAAAAAAGGGCTTAAGTGATTATCAGTTGAGGTAACCCCGAAGGACTTGTTAACTCAGGCAATTTGTTATAAATTTGGAACAACATCAATCTATGAAAATGGTTAATGATGATAGAATGACCTTGTGACTTGACCTAGCTTTACTTCTTCGATGTGTTCTGTATAATGCACAAGTGGCGCTTGAACAGTGTTGTCAATTTAAAATATGGTCTAACGTTATAGTATACTAAAAAGTAGATACTAAGAGAGATGTAGATGACAAGAAACGAATTTTAATAAAGAAATTCAGAACAATCCATAGAAATCCCTACAAATCAAGTAGTGAGGTGTATATGAGTATGAACCGTTAAGGATCATAAGCACCAACGACCCTAACCCCCAGGGACCTCAACCCCCAATGGTCCCCTATCCTCAAACTCCAAGGCCCCCCAACTTTTTGGCCCCCTTTTTTTGAATTTTTTTAAGTATTTTTTTTCATTATTTTTTTTTGACATGATATATTTTTTCAACTTTTTTCACAGGTCTTAGAATGACATGAAACATACTTAAAACATAAAAAAATCCCATTTAGTATTTTCCAAATTCAAAATGAGAATGATATAGAAATGTTAGTCGTGACTTTTACTATTAGAAAAATATTGTTTGTAGTAGCACTTTTTTTTATTGGACTAAATTTTTTTTTCGGACCAATATTATTAAACTTTTTTTTCTTTTTATTTTTACGTATCTTAAAATGACAAGAAATATGCTTATGGCTCTAACAATTGTACTCTATGCTTGCCCAGAGACACGATGCGGCTTTCCCACCCCATTCCCCCATTTTTTGATCTTTTTGTTTTGTTTTTTTTTATACTTTTTTTTATTATTTTTTAACATGATATATTTTGTCAACTTTTTTTACATCTCTTAGAATGACATGTAACATACTTAAAACATAAAAAAATCACATTTAATATTTTCCAAATTCAAAATGAGAATGATATAGAAATGTTAGTCGTGACTTTTACTATTAGAAAAATATTGTTTGTAGTAGCACTTTTTTTTATTGGACTAAATTTTTTTTTGGACTTCGAAATTATTTAACTTTTTTTTCTTTTTTTTTTTACGTATCTTAAAATGACATGAAATATGCTTATGGCTCTAACAATTGTACTCTTTGGTTGCCCAGAGACATGATGCGGCTTTCTCACCCCCTCCCCTCCCCCGCATTTTTTTGAATTTTTTTTGAAGTTTTTTTAACTTTTTTTAATTTTTTTTTAACATGATATATTTTGTCAACTTTTTTTACATCTCTTAGAATGACATGTAACATACTTAAAACATAAAAACATCACATTTAATATTTTCCAAATTCAAAATGAGAATGTAGATAATTTCGGAGACCACACTGCCTTTCCATGACGATAAATAAAAGTTCAAATAGGGATAAAATCCTTTTAATAGACAGTGTTTTTTATAACAGTGATAGAAATTCACAAAAATACCAGATATTTCGGTCACATATACAGTGACCACATATACGGTCACATATATCAGTTTCTACTGATGACGGTCACTTTATATGTGACCGAAATATCTGGTATTTTTGTGAATTTCTATCACTGTTATAAAAAACACTGTCTATTAAAAGGATTTTATCCCTATTTGAACTTTTATTTATTAAAATGAGAATGATATAGAAATGTTAGTTGTGAATTTTACTATTAGAAAAATATTGTTTGTAGTAGCACTTTTTTTTATTGAAAAATTTTTTTTTTTGGACTACGAAATTATTCAACTTTTTTTTACGTATCTTAAAATGACATGAAATATGCTTATGGCTCTAACAATTGTACTCTATGCTTGCTTAGAAACACGATGCGGCTTTCCCACTGGTACTCTATGTCTGTTATCGACACTACCTAGTTTACTGTATGTATTAAATCAGTATTTTTTACACAGTGGAACAATAAACACAACTCATATCTCTAAGAAGTGAAAATGAAGCATTTTAAGAAAGTATGTTCACATGATAGTGTTATTTTAGCATTGAATGCTGACAAGGAGAAGTATTTAAACTATGAAATAAGTACAAGTGGTAGCACTATCGGAAACGTATGCGTGCATTGTCATGAAAGTAAGGAATCAAATTTCTTTGGAGTACCAAAAAAATCAACTCTTATGATGGTGGATATGCGAGATTGAGATCTCCGGAGATGATTGCACTCAAAGAGAATGCCAACATAAAAATAATAGTGAATGAAGAGGGGCATCTTCTTGCTAGTGCTTGTGGTAACATGTTACCCAGTGGTAAACCATATAGTCAGCTTTCGGGTATTAGCATTCAAATGAAAGCAAAGACGAAAAGAAAGGCCTACTCTTCTACTAATATCATAAACCATATCTTGTCTACGTGCCGGAACTGTTACCTTTGTAAAAATAGTGTGATAATAGACAGTGAAATTGCCAGAAAAATAAAAAGGGCATTGTCAGAATATATCACTAAGGAATATAAAGATGAATCCATGAAAAACAAAGTACCAACAAACGTTACTGCCATTGATCAAACAGTCAATGAACCAAATAATGCCAAAGACAAAAAGCATATTGACCCTGTCGATGTCACACCTGTAAAAATTTTCCATGACTCAAAATGGTGTAATGATTATTCTACTGATTACAAACTAAGAGAAGACAATAGCTATAGTATCAAGAGAGAACATGGTGAACCATTTTATGGAACAGATTAAAATGTCCAAAGTTGATCATTGATATTAAAAATGTATAATAATGTAACTATAATATATTTATATTAATATCATATATTTCATTATTTCATTAAAAATATTTTATCTATTATTTTGTTATATTCCCATTATTTCTAGGGTAAGCTAAGACAGATACTGAGAGAAGCAAACAACTGACCAAACACACAAGCAAAAAGAGTGAGAGACACATACAAATACATAGATTAAGACATACAAACCGACATAGACAGGCATTGGGATAAGAAAACACCTGCCCAGACACACACAGACAAAGAGAGTGAGAAACACATGCAAATATATATATAAAGACATACAAACTAACAATGACAGGCATTGAGATAGGCAAACACCCGCCCAGACACATAAGCAAATAGAGTGAGAGTGATAAAATCACATATAAATATATAGATTCTGACATAAAAACCGACAAAGACAGGCACTGGGAGAAGCAAACATCCGCCCAGACACATTGGTAAGGAGAGTGGGAGAGATAAAAACACATGCAAATATATTGATTCAGACATTCAAACCGACAGAGAAAGGCACTGAGATAAGCAAACCCCCGCCCAGAGACATAAGCAGAGGAAGTGAGAGAGACGAAACACAAATAAATATATGGATTCTTACATGCAAACCATCAATGACAGGCATTGAGATAGGCAAACACCCGCCCAGACACATAAGCAGAGGAAGTTAGAGAGAGAAAAATACGTATAAATATATGGATTCTGACATATAAACCGACAAAGACAGGCACTGAGATAAGCAAACACCCGCCCAGACACATAGGTCCAGAGAGTGAGAGAGACAAAACACATGCAAATATATAGATTCAGACATACAAAGCAACAATTACAGGCATTGCGATAGGCAAACACCCCGCCCAGACACATAAGCAAAGAGAGTGAGAGAGTCAAAAACATAATAAAATATATATTCTGACATACAAACCGACAAAGACAGGCACTGGGAGAAGCAAACTTCCACCCAGAAACATAGGCAAAGAGAGTGGGAGAGATAAAAACACATGCAAATATATAGATTCAGACATAAAAACCAACAATGACAGGCATTGAGATAGGCAAACACCCGCCCAGACGCATAAGCAGAGGAAGTGAGAGAGAGATAAAACACATGTAAATGTATGGATTCTGACATGCAAACCAACAATGACAGGTATTAAGATAGCCAAACACCCGCCCAGACACATAAGCAAAGAGAGTGAGAGAGTCAAAAAACAAATAATATATATATTCTGACATACAAACCTGCAAAGACAGGCACTGGGAGAAGCAAACATCCACCCAGACACTTAGGTAACGAGAATGGAAAGATAAAAACACATGCAAATATATTTATTCAGACATACAAACCAACAATGACAGGCATTGAGATATGACTATGCATCATTTCGTTGAATTTAGGTTAGATCAATTATAGATGGCAGCACACCCGCTCAGACACACAGTCATAGTGAGAGAGATATCCAAAAAGTTGGGTTGATCTAGGTTCACTTAGAGTGGCGCGCCACTCTAAGTGACGATAGGCAAACACTCTAGGTGTTTGCCTATCTCAATGCCTGTCATTGTCGGTTTGTGGGTCTGAATCTATATATTTGCATGTGTTTTTATCTCTCCCACTCTCTTTGCCTATGTGTCTGGGTGGAAGTTTGCTTCTCCCAGTGCCTGTCTTTGTCGGTTTGTATGTCAGAATCTATATATTTATATGTTTTTGACTCTCTCACTCTCTTTGCTTATGTGTCTGGGCGGGGTGTTTGCCTATCTCAATGCCTTTCATTGTTGCTTTGTATGTCTGAATCTATATATTTGCATGTGTTTTTGTCTTTCTCACTCTCTGGGTCTATGTGTCTGGGCAGGTGCTTGCTTATCTTAGTGCCTAACTTTGTTGACTTGTATGTCAGAATTCATATATTTATATGTATTTTTCTCTCTCTCTCACTTCCTCTACTTATGTGTCTGGGCGGGTGTTTGCCTATCTCAATGCCTGTCATTGTTGGTTTGCATGTTAGAATCCATATATGTGTTTTTGTCTCTCTCACTTCGTCTGCTTATTTGTCTGGGCGGCTGTTTGCCTATCTCAATGCCTGTCATTGTTGTATGTCTGAATCTATATATATTTGCAAGTGTTTTTATCTCTCCCACTCTCTTTGCCTATGTGTCTGGGCGGAAGTTGGCTTCTCCCAGTGCCTGTCTTTGTCGGATTGTATGTCAGAATCTGTATATTTATGTGTTTTTGACTCTCTCACTCTCTTTGCTTATGTGTCTGGGCGGGGTGTTTGCCTATCTAAATGCCTGTCATTGTTGCTTTGTATGTCTGAATCTGTATATTTACATGTGTTTTTGTCTCTCTCACTCTCTGGGCCTCTGTGTTTGGGCGGGAGTTTGCTTATATCAGTGCCTGTCTTTGTCGGTTTGTATGTCAGAATCCATATATTTATCCGTATTTTTCTCTCTCACTTCCTCTGCTTATCTGTCAGGGTGGGTATTTCCCTATCTCAATGCCTGTCATTGTTGGTTTGCATGTCAGAATCCATATATTTATATATGTTTTTGTCTCTCTCACTTCCTCTGCTTATGTGTCTGGGCGGTTGTTTGCCTATCTCAAAGCCTGTGACTGTTGCTTCGTATGTCTGAATCTGTATATTTACATGTGTTTTTGTCTCTCTCACTCTCTGGGCCTCTGTGTCTGGGCGGGTCTTTGCTTATCTCAGTGCCCGTCTCTGTTGGTTTGTATGTCAGAATCAATATTTTTGCATGTGTTTTTATCTCTCCCACTCTCCTTGCCTATGTGTCTGGGTGGATGTTTGCTTCTCCCAGAGAAGCCTATCTCAAAGCCTATCTCAGAATCTATATATTTATATGTGTTTTTGTCACTCTCACTCTCTTTGCTTATGTGTCTGGGCGGTTTTTGCCTATCTCAATGCCTGTCATTGTCAGTTTGTATGTCTGAATCTATATATTTGCATGTGTTTTTGTCTCTCTCACTCTCTGGGCATATGTGTCTGAGCGGGTGTTTGCCTATCTCAATGCCTGTCATTGTCGGTTTGTATGTCTGAATCTATATATTTACATATGTTTTTGTCTCTCTCACTCTCTGGGCATATGTGTCTGGGCGGGTGTTTGCTTATCTCAGTGACTGTCTTTGACGGTTTGTATGTCAGAATCTATATATTTGCATGTGTTTTTATCACTCTCACTCTCTTTGCCTATGTGTCTGGGCGGGTGTTTGCCTATCTCAGTGCCTGTCACTGTCAGTTTGTATGTCTGAATCTATATATTTGTATGTGTTTTTGTCTCTCTCACTCTCTGGGCCTATGTGTCTGGGTGGGTGTTAACTTATCTCAGTGACTGTCTTTGTCGGTTTGCATGTCAGAATCTATATATCTATATGTGTTTTTGTCTCTTTCACTTCCTCTGCTTATGTGTCTGGGTGGGTGTTTGCCTATCTCAATACCTGTCATTGTTGGTTTGCATATCAGAATCCATACATTTGTATGTGTTTTTATCTCTCTCTCACCTCCTCTGCTTATGTTTCTGGGCGGGTGTTTGCCTATCTCAATGCCTTTCATTGTTGGTGTCGGTTTGTATGTCAGAATCTATATATTTATATGTGTTTTTGTCTCTCTCACTCTCTTTGCTTATGTGTCTGGGCGGGTGTTTGCCTATCTCAAAGCCCGTCTTTGTTGGTTTGTATGTCTGAATCTATATATTTGCATTTGTTTCTCATTCTCTTTGTCTGTGTGTGTTTGGTCAGGTGTTTGCTTCTCTCAGTGTCTGTCTTAGCTTACCCTAGAAATAATGGGAATATAACAAAGTAATAGATAACATATTTTTAATGAAATATTGACATATATGATATTAATATAAATATATGGTTGATACATTATTATACATTATTAATATCAATGATCAACTTTGGACATTTTGAATCTGTTCCATAAAATGGTTCACCATGTTCTCTCTTGTTATTATAGCTATTGTCTTCTCTTAGTTCGTAATGAGTAGAATAATCATTATTCCATTTTGAGTCATAGACAATTTTTACAGGTGTGTCATCGACAGGGTCAATATGCTTTTCGTCTTTGGTATTATTTGGTTCATTGACTGTTTGAACAATGGCAGTAACGTTTGCTGGTACTTTGTATTTCATCGATTCATCTTTATATTCCTTAGTGGTATATTCTGCCAATGCCCTTTTTATTTTTCTGGCAATTTCACTGTCTATTATCACACTATTTTTACACAGGTAACAGTTCCGGCACGTAGACAAAATATGGTTTATGGTATTAGTAGAAGAGTAGGCCTTTCTTTTTGTATTTGCTTTCATTTGAATGCTAATACCCGAAAGCTGACGATATGGTTTAACACTGTTTAACATGTTACCACAAGCACTAGGAAGAAGATGCCCCTTGTTCATCAACTATTATTTTTATATTGGCATTCTCTTTGAGTGCAATCATCTCCGGAGATCTCTATCTCGAATATCCACCATCATAAGAGTTGAATTTTTTTTGGTACTCCAAAGAAATTTAATTCCTTACTGTCATGGCAATGCACGCACATTTTTCCGATAGTGCTACCACTTGTACTTATTTCATAGTTTAAATACTTCTCCTTGTCAGCATTCAATGCTACAATAACACTATCATGTGAACATACTTTCTTAAAATGCTTCATCTTCACTTCTTAGAGATATGAGTTGTGTTTACTGTTCCACTGTGTAAAAAATACTGATTTAATACATCCAATAAACTAGGTAGTGTCGATAACCGGACATAGAGTACCAGTGGGAAAGCCGCATCGTGTCTCTGAGCAAGCATAGAGTACAATTGTTAGAACTATAAGCATATTTCATGTCATTTTAAGATACGCAAAAAAAAATTTGAATAATTTCGAAGTCCAAAAAAAATTTAGTCCAATAAAAAAAAGTGCTACTACAAACAATATTTTTCTAATAGTAAAAGTCACGACTAACATTTCTATATCATTCTCATTTTGAATTTGGAAAATATTAAATGTGATTTTTTTTATGTTTTAAGTATGTTACATGTCATTCTATGAGATGTAAAAAAAAGTTGAAAAAATATATCATGTTAAAAAAAATAATGAAAAAAAGTTAAAAAACTTCAAAACAAAAATTAAAAAAAAATGGAAGGAGGGGGTGGGAAAGCCATATCGTGTCTCTGGGCAAGTATAGAGTACAATTGTTAGAGCCATAAGCATATTTCATGTCATTTTAAGATACGTAAAAAAAAGGTGAATAATTTCGAAGTCCAAAAAAAATTTAGTCCAATAAAAAAAAGTGCTACTACAAACAATATTTTTCTAATAGTAAAAGTCACGACTAACATTTCTATATCATTCTCATTTTGAATTTGGAAAATATTAAATGCGATTTTTTATGTTTTAAGTAAATTTTACATGTCATTCTAAGAGATGTAAAAAAAGGTGAAAAAATATATCATGTTAGAAAAAATAGTAAAAAAACGTTAAAAAAACTAAAAAAAAGGGGGGATGGGGTGGGAAAGCCGCATCGTGTCTTTGGGCAGGCATAGAGTACAATTGTTAGAGCCATAAGCATATTTCATGTCATTTTAAGATATGTAACAAAAGAAAAAGTTGAATAATTTCGAAGTCCAAAAAAAATTTAGTCCAATAAAAAAGGGCTACTACAAACAATATTTTTCTAATAGTAAAAGTCACGACTAACATTTATATATCATTCTCATTTTGAATTTAGAAAATATTAAATGCGATTTTTTATGTTTTAAGTATATGTTTCATGTCATTCTAAGACCTGTAAAAAAATTTGAAAAAATATATGTTAAAAAAAAATAATAAAAAAGTTAAAAAATACTTAAAAAAAAATTCAAAAAAAGAGGAGGGGATGCAAAAAGTTGGGGGGGGGACTCCTTGGAGTTTTGGGATAGGAGACCTTTGGGGGTTGAGGTCCCTGGTGGTTAGGATAGTTGGTGCTTATGATCCTTGACGGCTCATACTCATATACACCTCACTACTTGATTTGTAAGGATTTCTATGGATTGTTCTGAATTTTTTTATTAAAATTCTTTTCTTGTCATCTACATCTCTCTTAGTATCAACTTTTTAGTATACTATAACGTTAGACCATATTTTAAATTGATAACACTGTTTAAACGCCACTTGTGTATTATACAAAACACCTTGAAGAAGTTAAGCTAGGTCAAGTCACAAGTTTATTCTATCATCGTTAACGATTTTCATAGATTGATGTTGTTCCAAATTTATAACAAATTGCCTGAGTTAACAAGCCCTTCGGGGTTACCTTAACTGATAATCAGTTTAGCCCTTTTTACTACCTTCATACGATCTGATCAGTAATTAGGATCATTCACACCCCTACTATTCAATCAACAATCAGTATCTTTCATACAATCCAATTCGCAAATGCTATACCCTTTTTCGCAAATAGAGTATTTTTTTGGTAAATGATTTAACACCATATGCTAATCAATTCTAGACATGATGCAAGGTACCTTCAGCCTAGAGCTTATTACTGTTTAACAATTTTTGAGTCAGAAACATGCGCGGCTTGGATGTATCTTATGTAAAAAACACTATTTATACGAAAAACATGATTTTCTTACCCTATGACTGAAACCAGTATTTTTTTCAGAAGGCACAATAAACCTTTTGAATACGTAATGTGACGATCAAAAGTTTTGGCTTCGAAACCTGTGTCTAAACCCGTCTGGTTGCATTACACAATCTCCTGTGCTCTTTGAAAAAGGTGTATAGGTCTCGTAGAAATGGAATATAGGCGCGAGGGGCTACTCACTCTCTTTGAAAAGGTGTAGAGCATCCATAGAAATGTTTTCCTAGGGCATCCATAGAATCCAGAAGGCCATCTCTACTTCCATCCTCAGTCTCTATTACTAGTACTATTAGTATTACTATTAGCAACATACTGCAGCGCCTAAATGATTGAGGCTAACTTAGCTGCGCACACTTCTCCTCCGTCCCAATATATTCAAAACTCTCCTCTTTACACCCCCCCAATAAATTTCAATTTCCCTTAAATTCCTTCTTACCACATCTTCCTACTCTATTTAGGGATGCTCTACTTTTCGTTTGGCCTTTGATGGATGGCATGAAAGAACGATCTTTGACAGTATGTCATCCTTCATCCCCAAAAATGTGTCTCAGCCATCTCAACGCTAGCAATCTCATTATAGCTCTAGAAAGCGGGATAGAACTACATTTAACGTACATACTGATTGAAATATGGTCAGTCAAATAGGTATCCAAAACAATCCATAGACAATTCCTGTGAAAAATATCTAACAAATACTCTTTTGTCTTCTGCAGCTCTCAGTGAAAATTTTAAAATTTTTCCAAAAGCACTTTTTTGAGGCCTTATGAAGCCTGCCCCTTGCAATAAAACCTAGTAGCCTCCACCTCCACCCTAATAGATTTTACGTAACTACATAATGCTTTAAAACTAGTATTATTGGATGAAAGGTCAATGACAACGGTACAATATTTCTTTTTGGCTGCTATTTCGTTTAAGAACGAGTGTTCACCATGCTTGAGTATAACTTCTAAGACTAGCAAGATATATAAATACCAATGTAATACTTCCCAAAATTTTTGCTATATACCTTTCGGCTCTTTGCGAGCTAAAACTACTGCTATTTGTATTTTTTGTAGATATTGGCTCTAGAAAGCTCAGAAATTTAAATTCCATTGAAGAAATCAAACAGTTCGAGGTAACGAACTGTAAGTAAGGAGCAACCCGGCTCAATGGTAACCAAAACTCTAAAAAATGGAATTTTGATACCAATAGATAAATCAAAAGAATCATATTTTAATGTTGATTTCAAATATATAAGTTTCATCAAGTTTAGTCTTACCTATCAAAAGTTACGTGCCTGAAAAAATTTGGCTGATTTTCGAAAAAAGGGGAAAGACCCCCTAAAAGCTATTGAACCTTAATGAACATCACACCATCACAAAAAACCAACTACAGAGGTTTCAAGCACCTATCTACAAAAATGTGGAATTTTGCATTTTTTGCCAGAAGAAAGATCACGGATGCGTGTTTATTTATTTTTTTTCTCAGGAGTGATCGTATCGACCCAGTGGTCCTAGAATATCGTGAGAGGACTCATTGGAACGGAAATTAAAAGTTATAGTGCCATTTTTAAGTGACAAAAAATGGAGGGCAACTAGGCCCCCTCCCACGCTCATTGTTTCCCCAAAGTCACCCGATCAAAATTTTGAGATAGCCATTCTGTTCAGCATTGGTCGAAAATATGATAAATATGTGTTTTAGGATGACTTAATCCCCCGAAGTCCCCAAGGGGAGGGCTGAAAGTTATGAACTTTGCCCAATGTTAACATAAAGTATTGGTTATTGGGAAGTTTTAGATAAAAAAAACAAGTTTTTTTAACTGAAAGTAAGGAACGACTTTAAAACTTAAAACGAACAGAAATTATTCCGTATATGAAAGGGGCTGTCCCTTCTTCAACGCCTCGCTCTTTACACTAAAATTTTTTATTGTTTAAAAAAAATAAGAGTTGTGATAAAGTCAAACTTTAGCGTAAAGAGCGAGGCGTTGAGGAGGGGACAGCCCCTTTCATACACGGAATAATTTCTGTTCGTTTTAAGGTTTAAAGTCGTTCCTTACTTTCAGTTAAAAAAACTTGTTTTTCTTATTAATTTTTGAACCCTTTTGAGTTAATGCAAGTTTTGATTTTGGCTCACCGTATATGAATAATTAAAACAAAGTTTGCATATTAATTTTACTTTTATTTGGTTTAATGGCTTTCTCGAAACTTCTTTAATTTTATTTACGAATGTTTTTATTTGTAATAAATATATGTAACTTAGGAATTAACTTACGTAACGAACTTCTATGTTCATATATTTTTAGTACGTATATTAGGGGGCTCGCCCCCTAGTCAATACCTTGCTCTTTAAGCTAAAGTTCGAATTTTGTTCCAATTCTTTAAAAATGACCCCTTAATCACAAAGGCCGTTATTTAGAATAAATAGCTCTTATGAAAGTACTAAAAAATCTTTGCATTAAAGAGCGAGGTATTGACTAGAGGGTGAACCCAATCATACACGTAATATTTTCTGTTCGTTTTAAGTTTTGATGTTACTCCTTATTTTCAGTTGGAAAACTTGTTTTTTTGTATTTAATTTCTGATATTTTTTTTTAATAATGCTGGGTAAATCCGGCGCCCCCTTCGTAGCAATGTCCCTTCCCCCATGAAAACTTCCTTCATTGAAAGATCTTCCCAAATAACCCCCGACCCACCCACCCCCCTACTACCAGAAAAAATCCCCCCTGAAAGCGCCTGTACACTTCCTAATAACCAATACTATATGTTAACATTGGGTAAAGTTCATAACTTTCAGCCCTCCCCCCGGAGACTTCGGGGGATTAAGTCATCCTAAAGGACATACTTATCATATTTTCAACCACGCTGAACAAAATGGCTATCTTAAAATTTTGATCAGGTCACTTTGGGAAAAAATGAGTGTGGGAGGGGGCCTAGTTGCCCTCCATTTTTTTGGTCACTTTAAAAGGGCACTAGAACTTTTAATTTTCGTTCCAATGAGCCCTCTCACGGTATTCTAGAACCACTGGGTCGATACGATCACCCCTGGGAAAAAAAACACGCATCTGTGATCTCGCTATATGGGAGGATCTTTCCATGAAGGAAGTTTTCATGGGGGAAGAGACATTGCTATGAAGGGGGCGCCAGATTTCACATCATTATTAAAGAAAAAAGATCAGAAATAAAATTAAAAAAAAAGTTTTTTCAACTGAAAGTAAGGAGCAACATCACAACTTAAACCGAACAGAAAATATTACGTGTATGATTGGGTTCACTCCCTTGTCAATACCTAGCTCTTAAAGCCCAAGATTTTTTAGTATTTCATAAGAGCTATTTATTCTAATTAACGGCCTTTGTGATTAAGGGATCATTTTTAGAGAATCGGGACAAAATTCGAACTTCAGCTTAAAGAGCAAGGAATTGACTAGCGTAAAGAAAACTTTAGTGTAAAGAGCGAGGCGTTGAGGAGGGGACAGCCCCCCTTATATTCGGAATAATTTCTGTTCGTTTTAAGTTTTGACGTCATTCCTTACTTTCATTTAAAAAACTTTTTTTTTATTTAATTTCATCAAAAACCAAATGCAAGTTGTGTAATTAAGCGATAATCTATTGCCGCTAGCTTTACTTGGATAAACAGTTTATAATGACAGTTCATTTCTTTTTGACTGATGTTTACTTTTTAGAGACCAATAGTGTACTGCAAGCTAGTATGACTTCTGAAAATTGGACACTTGTCAATTCTAGTTTCAGCTGCGAAAAATAATGTGAGCATGCCAAAATTCGTCAGCTTTAACCCCTCCTTGGTTCCGGTCATCGGAGATGCGGTGAATGCAACAGTTACTGCCAAAGTAAATGAACTCTCTCGGAAGCTTGATAATTTTTTAGCTACCCAGTCCGCTCCAGCCACCAGTATTTTCACAAGCAGTCGTAGTGCACCTGAAATGTCCAAGCCCAGAAACTCTACCTATTCTGTTGTCTTGAAAAATCCCCCCAAGGAGCTCAAGGGCCCGAATGACCGGAAAGCTTTCATAGACAGTTTCTGTGACAATACAAATGACATTAGTGAACTTCGAAAATCTGCAAACGAATGGAAGCTTGTGGTCAGGTCGAAAGCTGCAGCAAATAAAATCGTTGAGAAAGCGAAATCTTCCCAGCTCGATCTCAAAATTACTGTTCGAGAACCCCTGCACATAGCTCTGCTTCGAAATGTCCCTGAGGATATAAACTGTGAAGGACTAAAAATATAATCCCGAATAGTACGAAGACTGAACAGTGCAGAAAATCCCGTTCTTTCAAAGTGTATTTTGACACTTTCAGTGAGCTCCAACAATTTCTGAGTGTTTCGGTGATTATCGGCTACGAGCGTCTACCTGCTGATCCGTTTAAGTTCTTGCCAAGACGATGCTATAGCTGTCACAAAATCGGTCACCTCGCTTCCCAGTGTACGGCTGAACCTTTAGGCTCTAGATGTGCCTCAAGTGAACATCGTTCTACGCGAGATTAACCATGCAGACAGCCGACATTCTGCGTTGAATGCAAAATCGGCAGTCACACGTGTTACAGTGTAAAATGTCCCTCAAACAGTAATCCTCAAAAGAAATGACATTCGAAGCTTCTGCAGTTAAATGTTTATCGTGGAACATTAATGGCTCGTTCGCGAATAAAATTCCGATCTTAGATGTTGTTTTTGAGCAAAATGAAGTTGTCTGTTTACAAGAACATTTCATCACAAGCCGCAGTAAAAGTATTTTTAGTTTTAATAGTTCAGTATCGGTTTATTCAGTTTCAGCGAAGCAGCTAAGTGCAAAAGGGCGACCCTCCGGTGGTATTGCCACTTTTTTTCGTTCGACTCTAAGATCTAGTGTATTTAAAGTCAATGATAATTTTCTGGAGATTCGTGTTGAGGGCTGTGTTTTTATTAATGTATATTTGCCTACAAATTACCATGATGAGCGTTCGGAGCGTGCTTTTACTTATTTTAGTGATAAACTCGGCCAGTGTATTAACCGTATTAGATCCTTAAGCCTTCAATGCATATTAGTTGGTGACTTCAATTGCGACTTGAATGAACCGCTCTTACCTAGGTTTTTACGTTCTACGTTGTTGCTTAGTATTTTTGGAGACCAGTTTGACCTCAAGTGCAAAGACTTAAATTTTACACACGTACACACCTCAATGTCCACATCAGATCTCGATCACGTCGTTGCATCTGCAAATCACAGGATTTCGCCTGTCAAGGTTTTGCTTGATTTTCATATGTCTGATCACTTACCAATACAGTTCTCAGCCGAGATTCCTTGCCACAGCTCAGATACACAAACGCAAACAACTTCGAAAACACCTCCTAGGTCTCGCGGTGATTGGCGTAACAATAACCCTGTTTTATTTCAAGAAGAAGCCGCCAGAGTCCTTAGTAAGATCCGTGTCCCTTTTCATCTTCTCTCTGGATTAACTGCTCTTTCAAGGGAGGAAACACAACTATCAGTTGACTTTTATTACGCAGAAATTGGCCATGCCCTTCGCTGTGCTGAAAAAGCTGCCGTCCCTCTAAGTAGACCCCCGTCATCATACCCTTCCTGGCTGTTCTGAAAATCCAGAGTTAGTGGATACCCATTCTAAGTCTAAATTTTGGCTTCAACTTTGGGTTTCTTGTGGACGACCCCGTTCGGGGGTAGTCAATTCAATCCGCCTGCTCACAAAAAGAAAATTCGCAAAGGAGCTAAAAGCTCACAGAAAAAAGATGATTGATATCGAATCTACACGGGCCAAAATTAGTCCTTCTCTCCTTTGGCGTTTTCTGCCCTCTAATAGGGATGACTCTTTATCCGCTTCTGCTATCCCTGATTCTGAATGGTACTCATATTATGGGTCAGAATTTTCGCCTGCTGACCCAGCCCTCAACGAAAGATACGAAGCTGAGTTTGACGACTTCTTAGATAGTTGTCCTCGGAGTGATTATCTTGTAACGGAGGGAGCTGTATGCAAGGCCATCTCTCACCTAAAACCTAAAGAATCTTTTGGGGTTGACGGGATCAGTGCACTCCATCTAAAAAGAGGTGGGCCCGCTCTCATTAGTCATGTAACCCTCCTGATGCAGATTATCCTCATTCAGGGTATTGTCCCAACCACTTTCTCAATTGGAGACCTTACGCCAGTTCCTAAAAAAGGAAATGTTACCATGCAATGCTCCTCTTTCCGTCCAATCACGGTTGCTACCTCTCTCTGCAAGTTATTTGAACTTTTATTCGTAGATGAGTTTGAAAAACTGTGTTGCAGTCCACCAAGACAATTCGGTTTCCAACGCGGCATTGGTTGTGCGGAAGCGCTCCATGTCGTTGCATATGCACTCCTGGATGCAAAGAGGAGTGAACTCAAATATCATGCGGGCTTTCCGTGATCTTTATTCTCGCTTTCGCGTGCGACTCAAGCTCCCTCCCGATAAAGGCCTTCCGCCAGCCCCGCGGTCAGCTTTGATACCAGTCCGTAAAGGTGCCCGTCAGGGAGCAGTTTTATCCCCCAATTTCTTCAACAACTACATTATTGAACCTCAAGACAGCTGTCCTTCATCATGCATTCTCAGTTCCATTGACATCTCCCTAGTATGCTATGCTGATGACACGCTGAATCTTAGCAGGACGCTTAACCGCCTTTCAGAAATATTCTCATGTCTGCAGTCCAGCTACGAGAAAGTTGGTCTGAGATTTAACTCCCAAAAGTCGGAAGTCTTGCTTTACAATTGGAAGAATGACCCTCCTACTAATATCAAACTAGGTGATTGCTCAGTAAAACCAGTTGATAAAATAGTATATCTGGGGCTGCCAATAGGTTCCTCATTACAGCATACCCGCTCCCTCCTGATCTCACATCTTGAACGGCGAATTTCCAGCTCCTATGCTTTGATCGTTAAATCCACTCTGAGATTTAACCGTCCACTACTGGCAAGTATTTACAACGCTACTGCTCTGCCACATATATTGTATGTGACCCCTTTCTGGAATTTATTGGCAAACCGTGAAAAGTCTAAAATCCGCTCTTTATTTTTCCGTTTTGCAAAGTACCTACTAAAATTGCCACCTTGGACAAAAAATAGTTTTCTGATTCGGCGCTACAGCCTAGCGGACCCAAATCTAGCTGTTGAGACACTTATTAGCCGGCAAAAAACAAAACCAGCAATTCTAAAGCACGACATGGCAAGTTTGCTTTTTTAATTTTCCCTCTTGTTTCCCTTTTTTTTCTCCTTTCAAAAGTTGTTGTCTTTGTTGCTATTTTCGAAGAAGTTGTTGTTTCTGTTGTAATCTATGAGTATTTTATCTTTCTGTTTCCACTTTTCGTACTATTTTGCATATTATTGAAGAAGTTGTTGATTTTTTTGTTATTATTTTTTTTCTCTTTAGTATATTATCTTTTTGTTTCCTCTTTTCGCATTTTTGTATGCTCTGTCATTGTACATTTATTATATACAACGGGTTTTCAATATATATTATTATATTATATTATATACTACATACAAGAATAGCCATTTATCAATAATCTTTGAGTCTTGGGTCAATAAGATTCCTCCTGAAAAAAAAAAAACATATAGAAAAAACATATGTATAAAAACACATTAAAAAAAACGCATGATCCTCCCTTTTTAGCAAAATAAAAAATATAAATTTCACAGATAGTGGCTTTAGGGTTCTCATAATTTTTGAGTTTCATTCGATAATTTTCATCAAAACCATATCACTATTGAGGGAGCTTATCTTCTTTTTTTATAATTACGCAAATTTTCAAGGGCAAACAGCTTTTGATAAGCAACATTAAGAAATTTAAAATTAGTGCATATGCATAAAAAGCAAAGATAATAGGTTTTTTTGTTACATGGATTGGAGTCAAAACTTAATTTTACAAAGCGTTGGGTCCTATTGAGAGTGGTCACTAATCATAGCTTGTTACAAGAAACTTTTTCATAAAAGGCTTTGTTACAGATAAAGGGGACTAAGATTCCCCTCTTCAATTCCATTGCCGCGTTAAATTTCAATATTCATAAGGCAGTACGTCAAGCATTACAATAATCCCACGCTTTCAACCCTCGAAGTAGTTCTCAGGAGATTTGGGAGGGGTCTGAGAAGCCAGAAATGATTTATAGGGTCAACATTTTCATGGTTTCCAAGCGGATTTTTCCGAGCTTATATTTTGTTTAGGGATTTTCCCAATGGACGCTAGCAGAAGGATGGGGTACAGAGGTAAATTTCTTTCTTCCGAAACGAGATGACATTGAACATGGTAAAAAAAATACTAAGGGAGAAATGTTCTCGTTTAAATCCTTGTAAAAAAAACCTTCTTATAGAACTTATCCCCATGAGAAATTACTGGCAGCACTCTTGATCCCCCCCTCTCACTTTTGTACAGGTAAAATTTTGAAAGCAGTTTCTTCTGTCATATTTAATGTATTTCTGCAATAGCAGGGAAGCTATCATCGGCAGCACCCATATTACAGGCTTAGTCCAAAAATATTCCTCGGAATAAAGAGAGCTAGAGATTAAATTCCTTACTTTTTTTTATTCTACCCTTCCTTCTAAATTTATCTGAAGATCTATTGAGAGTTGAAAAATTTGACCTTATTAAATTATCTTTTTGAGGCTTCAGTCCCCCCTCAAAAAGATCCACAGGGCTTCCTTCATAATAGCTGTTTTGCAATTCGATACGGCTCTAAATAATTTTAGGAAACATCAGATTAACCAACTTAGTTAAACGAAGCTTTAAAACACTTTTTTTTTTGCATTGACCATTTATTTTTCATGGTTTTTGAGTATCTTTAGGTGCGAATGCACTACCGGATGCATGGCCTTGCGCGCCATCATAATAACACTCCTAGGGCTGAAATTGCTGTATTGTACCACAAATTTCCAGAAAACAATTTTTAAACTTGGTGCGATGTATTTTGCTACTTAAGAAGGGCACTTTAAATAGCAAAATCCGCTCTACCGAGTCCATTCCTGATACCCAAGGATTATTGGCTATTGTGACGTTGCTAGTTATGAATCTCTTCCCTTTCCCTGGGAACAGAGAAACCGTACATTTGGTAGAATAATGGATAAAAAGAACCTAAATTATGAATATCTTCTCCCAAAAAGTGATCCGCACTTTCTTCCTGCTATAATACTTGGTATAACATTTATTGTTATTTTTTATTACCAGTGTTCTAACTTTTACCCTAGCTTGTAATAATTGATGGTATATCCAGCCGACTTACATGTATCCTTAATAGATAAATAAACAAAACTTATGGCTTTATATAAACTAGCATTAATCAGCTCAATAGAATTTTCTTGAATATTTCTACAAAATCAAGATAGATAGAGATAGATAGCCTTGCGTTTTTCAGCTATCCATGACATCTTCATTTTCAAAGAAAAATCAAGATTAAATAAAACGGAAAGGTTTCCTATCAGTTTTTTGGCTGTTGGTAATGATCTGGTGCTTATACTAAAAGGTTATAAGGCTTCCGAGATAAGGCAAAAGGATCTATGATGTCAAATGATACAATTTCAACTGTTTCCTCGAGTAAAACAAAGTAAAAGGAAAAATTATCATAAACGATGAAACTTCCACAGACAAAACTTTTCAACTTAAAAAAAAAGAAACAAAAAAACAACAACCAAATCAACCACAACAAACTTAAGCTAAACAATAAACCGAAATGCATGTGCATATATTTTTTTTCTGAAACACAAATATTTGAAAAGAAGAAAATATTTTGAATGGAAAATAATGTAAAACTTCCAGATTTCGGGGGGTACGGTATACATCTTGCAGAGAGAAATACTAGACTTTTTCAAAAAACAGAAACTACCACAGTAGTTGTTTTGAAAGCAAATAAAATATAAGGAAATAGATTGGAAGAATCAATTGAGTGCCTTATTTATCTTAATTTTCAGTTTGCATGTTAGTTCCAAGTCTTAATTAGAAAAAATAGTTATATGTGTTTTAATAGAGTATCATTTATCGTGATTTTCTTAAGGTTTATATTTGAAAATAACTGTCCAAACTAACATGTCTTGAACTAAAAAGGGGCTCACCAATGAGCGACTTGCTGTTATTATTAAACTTAAATGGTGATAAACATTTTTGTTCAATAATTATTGAATCAGAACAACCAATTTATTTTAATAATTAAACTTGCCGGAAAAGTAAATTAATATCACACACACGAAATTTTTTTTTTACAAGAAAACCTTAACGAATGAAAAGAAATCTGTTCAGAAATACTTATTACACATTTTCTTAATCAGATAGATAAATAGATATATTCTTACAAAAAAAAAAAAAAAAAAAAAAACAACAACTCAATAACACAATCACAGATCCCCACAAAGGCTCCGTAGCCGGTCAATGGGGGGGGATCATAAAATGAAACTTTGAAATATTAAAGTATTAATCGCTTAAGCACAAGCAATGTAAAAACATCTACTTAAAAAAAGAGTGAAGAAAAAGAAAAAGAAAGAATAAAAAAAGAGAAGAAGACACAGAAGGAAAGATAGTTCATTAAAATATGACAGAAAACTCAACTGAAATCAGACAATGTGGGACTCCAAAGACTTGGCAAAAAAAGAAAAAGAAACATAAATAAAGAAAATCGATCCCCATATGACAGATTATAGGTTAAAATTAAGATATAGGAATTAGCCACCGGAATTAATAAACTATTCTGAATTTTATATGACCAACCAACTAGAAAAAAAATGAAAATAAATCCCTTATAAAAAAGGCCACTTAATAGAAAAAAACATTAGAAATAAACAAATGTAAAAATTATATTGTAAATAAACTAAAACTATCTCTAATCATTTATAAATTAAAGCAAATTTCAAAAAATTAACCAACAGATGTTTGAATGTGCCAAAGTAATGGCAACCATGAGCAATAGGAAATTAGCCACCGGAATTAATAAACTATTCTGAATTTTATATGACCAACCAACTAGAAAAAAAATAAAAATAAATCCCTTATAAAAAATGCCACTTAATAGAAAAAAACATTAGAAATAAACAAATGTAAAAATTATATTGTAAATAAACTAAAACTATCTCTAATCATTTATAAATTAAAGCAAATTTCAAAAAATTAACCAACAGATGTTTGAATGCGCCAAAGTAATGGCAACCATGAGCAACAACCGGAATTGTATTCCATGCTCTTGAAGATACAACCAGAGGGCTAACATCAGATCGAAAGCAAGGCGTGGCAGGGACTTTTATATTACCAAGATAACGCAGGTAATAAGACGAGCTTTCAGATATCCAGGTTGCAGAGGTAGCAAGCAACCTAGTTAGAGACGATCATGTCTAATGTTAAGAAATATAAAAACCCCATACCTCCTAAAAAACAGAGTCAGATCAAAACAAAAAGAAAAGTAAGAGATAGAAATAAAATTGGAAGTGTTTCATGTAGCAATGCAAAAGTAAGCGAAGCACATCCAAGGACATAAAGTAAACGGGATTTAACAGGGGTTTAACAGCAGATGGATTTGCAAACTTTACGACTAATCTGGCCTTCTCATGAATAGACTCTATACTCCGCAAATTTGACTTGATAGTAGACATCAAAATGGTAGGACAATAGGAAATATAACACTAGTTCAAGATATAGAAATGAAGTCATTGATAGAACCAAGGAATGTGTGCTTCAGCTTACGTAAGATGCCAAGATTACTGGCACAACAATGGGACATTTATACAACAAATTCTGATCAAGAAGGATTCCGAAAAATTGGCCTTGGCAACTTTCAGATCCAAGAAGAGTACCACATAACGCATGTATCATAAGAATAGTAAGAAAAGCTGGAGAAAATCTTAAAAAAAAGCAAAAAAACTTAGACTTGGAAATATTTAGAGCCAAAAAAAGTTTTGGTACTTATGTAGAAAGTGGTAAGCACAAGAGAATTGCATTGCGAGAGCAGATAGGCATTTTACCGGGTAATGCCTGGATGCTGTAAAACCAAAGGGTTTCTCAATCCGGGAACTATATTTAAACTGTAGTCTTTGGGGGTTTAGGCGAGTAAAAGGTCCCTAGGTTGGGTTAGATTAGGTTACGTATTTAAAAGGTGCTATGCTTTACCCCACCCCCCTAATGTGTGCATATATGGCCCAATTTTATTCATAAACTAATACATTTTCGTCTTATTTTATTTTTATTCATTAGAATTAACGAAACTTCACTTCTCTTGTACTTACCGGATTCTACACAAGTAATAAAGTTTTTTTGTTACTTTCCACTAAAACATTAAACCCGTTTTTATATATTTTCATCTGTTTAAATATAAAAATTAGTTTCAAAAGAACTGCCTCTTGATGCGTAAAAATTTTCCTTATGAAAATAATATCCTGTTATGCCTTGAAGAATGATACGAAGATAGCAACTTTAGGAAGTCTTTTTGCTTTTAATGAAAACCTTATATAAGCCCTTTCGTATCTCTATAATTTTTAATTTTCTTTAATGCCTAGGAAAACTGAAATACAGAATTTGTGTCACCGTTTCATTCATAATTGCTATTTCAGAAGTCTGGTTATCAAAAATTCTTACCCATCTGTTGCCATTGCATAAACAACACGAGGTAGTGGAAACATGGATCCAAATAATGAAACAGTTAATCCAGCCAAAGCCCCAGTTGCTACAATTGTTTTGCAAATGGGTGCACCCACTTGTCCAAAAATGTCAATCAGAGCAGAATCAGCATGCAACTCGTTGTACGGCACTATAAAGCACAAAAGTTTTACATGAAATATTTACTCGGTTTTTTAATATTAAACCCTGGTAGCGCAGTCGGTTGATGCTCCGGTAATATGAGGTCTGGGGTTCAATTCTTGCTGCCACAAGGTTTGGTCACAAGCTTGGTACCTGTGTCTCTAAAAAGACAAGGCAACCGAAACATCAACATTAACTTGCCAACGCTCTAGATAATTTTTATCCTTTTATTATAATATTTTTTACTGGTTTCTTTAGAAGATAAATAATGGTGTTTAGCTAAAAGTAAGACATCTTTTATTCTTGTCAAATATATCCATGATTAAAAATTGTGAAGTATTTTTTTTGGTATTGTTGAAAAACACGAAGAAATTTTGATAATAAGTTAGCCACCGTAAGCGTGTACTTCACGTTAAGAGAGGACGTGCTCTTGCGGTATGGCATATTGTCCAAGATGAAGTTAATTTACAGAAGCACGATAGTGCGAAACCCCTCTTTGGCTGTTATTTTAAAATAGTAAAGATGAAATATTAAATTGGTGATAATAATTTAAGTAGAAATAAGAGTTTGTGGCATTTAAAGTCAAATTTTATATATCTCTTTAAAAATTTTAAATGTGATACCACTAAGGGGAGAGGAGGTGACTTTTTCAATTATTCTTAAAACAAAAAATAAATTCACATAAGCTACGCATGTCAAAGTCTGTTTGGCTTTATTTTGAAAAGTTTGTTGAAAAGCGAACTGTCACCCTCGACTCTTTTTGGATCCATTTTTGAATTCACGAGCTTTGAGTACTCTGCCTTCCATTTTGTTTAAAAAAAAAGTAATTTGATATTTCAAAATGTTCCGAATCTAGTGCTTCAACTTGCCTGGTATAGATTTATCTTGTTTTTTCCTTTTTTTTTGGTTTACAGAAAAAGAAATGAAGTATCAATCACTTGCATTTTCCAATAAAAATTTTTGTTTAACTGAATCGGAACATTTTAAAAGAATATCCAACTAAACTAGTCATGTCTACTAACTATACAGGATTTAAAAGTTTTTTTTTTGTTTTTTATCAACAACTCTCGAAAGACGTTGAAATTACGAGCTGATCAGGAACCAAACTGATTAAGTAAAGTTTCTTTTGACCTTTTAACTTCGAAGCAATTAACAACTCTTAACTTAGTACGTTCACAAGGATTGTATTTAGGAATTCAGATTAAAGGCAAATATTGATAATTGGGATACTGAGTCCAAAAGGTAAAGTTCCAAACCAATTTTTGTTAAATAGTGGAACAATATTTATCGAAAAAAATATGAAAAAGGGTCTATTTCCAATTGTCTTTGTCTCTAAAACTTTTTTTGTATCGCTTGACCAGTTTTTCAACTTCAGGCAGCCTACCACCCTAATATTGCCTCTCCTCTAAAGTAAATTTATGCATGCGCATTCTACGTCAAGTATCTAAAAAACTATCAACTAAATAATCTTTTATTTTCCAATTATATGCAAAACCTGGATAAAATAATAGCTTATGGTTCCAGCGGTGTAATTTATTTTCAAAATAAAACCCTTTTTTTCAGTTAGATTTACAATAAAATTTGCTAGTTAACCAAGCTAGACTTGGAAAATTGGTATTCAATATTTCCCTTTTGTCTTTGCCCGGACAACATCATTAAAAAACAGTCCCTCGAGGAAGACAAAAACCATAAATAAAAAAAAAGATATTCAATGCTGATGGCCAGTAATGTTAAAAACAAAGAAAAATGCAAATATTGCAAAATGCTGAGGTAGCAAAGTGGTAGTTTGTTTTTTTCCTTTTCCCTTTCTTTCCTTTCGTTTCCTTTCCCACTCTTACTACATGGACTTGACTAGATTACCTTGTAGTCTATTTTAACCATTATACATTGATTTTTAATGGTGCTTGACTGGTTTTGTATGCAATAATACCTCTACTTTGTTTTGGTCCATCAGGCCTTCCCTTAATGTTCACTACAAATGACAATTTGCTGAGAGGTATAAAACAGTTCGTGGTAACGAACTGTAGGTAAGGAGCGACCCAGCTCAATGGGTACCGAAACTACAAAAAACGGAATATTGATGCCAATAGATGCATTAAAAGAAATGAACTTTTATGCTGATTTTAAAGGCATAAGTCTTATCAAGTTTAGTCATACTCATCAAAAGTTACAAGCCTGAGAAAATTTACTGTATATCCGAAAGAGGGGTAAACACCCCCTAAAAGTAAAAGAATCTTAATGAAAATCACATGATCAGTTTCAATGTATCAAAAAAATCTACTGTAGAAGTTTCAAGCTCCTATCTTCAAAAATGTGGAATTTGTTGTTTTTTTTTCAGAAGAAAGATCACGGGATGCGTTTGATTTTTTTTTTCCCCCATGAGATGATTTTATTTACCCAGTAGTCCTAGAATGTCGTGAGTGGGCTCATTGAAACGGAAATTAAAAGTTCTAGTACCTTTTTTAAGTGACAAAAAAATTGACCGCAACTAGGGCCCCTCCCTCGCCAATTTGTTTCCCAAAGTCACAAGATACAAATTTTGAGATAGCCATTTTGTTCAACATAGTCTAAAAATTTAATAGCTATGTCTTTGAGGACGAATTAATTCCCCAAAGTCCCCGGGTAAGGGCTGCAAGTTATGAACTTTTTCCATTGTTTACATACAGTATTGATTATTGGGAACTATACCTACGTTTTCAGGGGGGGATTTTCTTGGTGGGATTGAAGGGAAGGGGTTACGTGGGAGGATCTTTTCATGAAGGAATTTTTATAGGGGAAGAGGATTTCCATGAGGGGGAGGGGCTAGATTTTCCAGCACTATTTGTTCAACAATCAGAAATTAAATAAAAAACAAGTTTTCTCAACTAAAAATAAGGAGCTACATTAAAACTTAAAACGAACAGAAATTATTTGTCCCCTCGAAAATATCTCGCTCTTTAAGCGAAAGTAACTTTAGTAATTTCAAAAGAGCTATTTATTCTAATTAAACAGCCTTTTCTATTAAGGGGTCTTCTAACTTTAGTGTAAAAAGCGAGGTATTTATAAGGGGGTGAAACCCCTCAATTACATAATAATTTTTGTTCGTTTTTAGTTTTAATGTAGTTCCTTACTTACAGTTGAAAAAAATGATTTTTTTTTGTTTAATCTTTAGTATTGACTAGTATTCTGTTGTGCAAGTCACATAGCCATGCGTCACTTTTGCCCTAAAGAAACATAGTGGCTTAAGCCCTGAACAAACATCAAACAGTTCGTGGTAACGAACTGTAAGTAAGGAGCGACCCGGCTCAATGGTAACCGAAACCCTAGAAAACGGGTTTTTGATACCAATAGATACATCAAAAGAATCAGATTTCAATGCTGATTTCAAATATATAACTTTCATCAAGTTTAGTGCTACCTATCAAAAGTTACGCGCCTGAGAAAATTTGGCTGATTTTCAAAAATAGGGGGAAAGACCCCCTAAAAGCTATAGAACCTTAATGAAAATTACAACATCATATTCGGCGTATCAGAGAACCCTACTAGAGAGGTTTCAAGCTCCTATCTACAAAAATGTGGAATTTTGCATTTTTTGCCAGAAGAAAGATCACGGATGCGTATTTATTTTTATATTATTTTTATTTTTTTTTCCCAGGGGTGATCGTATCGACCCAGTGGCCCTAGAATATCGTGGGAGGGTTCATTGGAACGGAAATGAAAAGTTTTAGTGCCCTTTTTAAGTGACCAAAAAAATGGAGGGCAACTAGGCCCCCTTCTACGCTCATTTTTTTCACAAAGTCATCCGATCAAAATTTTGAGATAGCCATTTTGTTCAGCATGGTCGAAAATATGAAAATATGTCTTTTAGGATGACTTAATCCCCCGAAGTCCCCGGGGGGAGGGCTAAAAGTTATGAACTTTACCCGATGTTAACATATAGTATTGGTTATTGGGAAGTATACAGACGTTTTCAGGAGGGTTTATTTCTGGTAGTGACGGGGGGGGGGGTGGGGGTGGGTCGAGGGTTATGTTGGAGGATCTGTCCATGAAGGAAGCTTTTCATTGGGGAAGGGAAATTGCCATGAAGGGGTGCCGGACTTGCCAGCATTATTTATTGGTTATTGGGAAGTGTGCAGACATTTTCAGGAAGGATTTTTTTTTCTGGAGGATGGGGCTGGAGGAGGGGATTACTCGGGAGAATCTTTCCGTGGAGGTAGTTTCTTTGGCGTAGGGGACATTTCTATGAAGGGGGCGCCGGATTTCCAAGCATTATTTAAAAAACGATCAGAATTTAAATTTAAAAAAAAAACAAGTTTTTTTCAACTGAAAATAAGAAGCAACATTAGAACTTAAAACGAACAGAAATTATAACGTATATGAGGGGGTTCTCCCCCAAGTCAATACCTCGCTCTTTACGCTACAGTTTTTTTTAGTGCTATCAAAAGAGCTATCTATTCTAACTAAACTGCCTTTGTGATTCAGGGGTTTGTGAATTAAATTTGTTTTTAACTTTTCAAACAGTTCGTGGTAACGAACTGTAAGTAAGGAGCGACCCGGCTCAATGGTAACTGAAACTCTAGAAAACGGTATTTTGATACAAATAGATACATCAAAAGAATCAGATTTTAATGCTGATTTCAAATATATAAGTTTCATTAAGTTTAATCCTACCCATCAAAAGTTACGAAACTTTAGGGAAGGAAAGACCCCCTAAAAGTTATAGAACCTTAATGAAAATCACACCATCATATTCCGCGTATCAGAGAACCCTACTGTAGAGGTTTCAAGCTCCCATCTACAAAAATGTGGAACTTTGCATTTTTTGCCAGAAGAAAGATCACGGGTGCGTGTTTATTTGTTTGTTTGTTTTTTGTTTTTTTCCCCAGGGGTGATCGTATCGACCCAGTGGTCCTAGAATATCGTAGGGGGGCTCATTGGAACGGAAATTAAAAGTTCTAGTGCCCTTTTTAAGTGACCAAAAAAACGGAGGGCAACTAGGCCCCCTCCCACGCTCATTTTTTAACCAAAATCACCCGATCAAAATTTTGAGATAGCCATTTTGTTCAGTATGGTTGAAAATCTGATAACTATGTCTTTTATTATGACTTAATCCCCCGAAGTCCCCGGGGGGAGGGCTAAAAGTTATGAACTTTACCCAATGTTAACATATAGTATTGGTTATTGGGAAGTATACAGACGTTTTCAGGAGGATTTTTTTCTGGTAGTGGGGGGGGGGGTCGGGGGTCATGTTTGAGGATCTGTCCATGAAGGAAATTTTCATGGGGGAAGGGAAACTGCCATGAAGGGGGCGCCGGACTTGCCAGCATTATTTATTGGTTATTGGGAAGTATACAGACATTTTCAGGAAGGATTTTTTTCTGGAGGGTGGGGCTGGAAGAGGGGGTTACTCGGGAGAATCTTTCCGTGGAGGATGTTTCTTTGGCGTAGGGGTCATTTCTATGAAGGGGGCGCCGGATTTCCAAGCATTATTTAAAAAACGATCAGAAATTAAATTTAAAAAAAACAAGTTTTTTTCAACTGAAAATAAGAAGCAACATTAGAACTTAAAACGAACAGAAATTATAACGTATATGAGGGGGTTCTGCCCCAAGTCAATACCTCGCTCTTTACGCTACAGTTTTTTTTAGTGCTTTCAAAAGAGCTATCTATTCTAACTAAACGGCCTTTGTGATTCAGGGGTTTGTGAATTAATTTTTTTTTAACTTTTAACGTAAAGAGCGTGGTATTGACTAAGGGGATAACCCCCTCATATACGTAATAACATATACGTAATTAAAAAAAAACAACAAAAAACAAGCGATACGGCTCAATAGTGATCGAAACTTTTAAAAACGGAATTTTGATGTCAATAAACGTATCAAAAGAATGGGTTTAAAATGCTGATTCTAAATATATAAATTTTATTAAGTTTAGTATTACTCATCAAAGGCTACGAGCCTGAGAATATTTACCCGATTTTTTAAAAAGGGGGGAAACATCCCCTACAAGTAAAAGAATTTTAATGAAAATCACACCGTCAGATTCAGCGTATCAGAAAACCCTATTACATAGGTTTCAAGCTCATATCTGCAAAAATCTGCAACTTTGTATTTTTTGCCAGAAGAAAAATATACGAATATAGAAGTTAGTTACGTAAGTTAATTTGTAAATTACGTCATAACCAAATTTAGAAACATCCATTTAGCAAAAGAAAAGTAAAACTTTTATGCAAATTTTGTTTACTTATTCAATGACGGTGAGCCAAAATAAAAGCTGCATTAACTAAAAAACGATCAGAAATTAAATAAAAAATAAGTTTTTTAAACTGAAAGTAAGGAGCGACATTAAAACTTAAAACGAACAGAAATTATTCCGTATATGAAAGGGGCTGTCCCCTCCTCAATGCCTCGCTCTTTACGCTAAAGTTTCACTCTGTTTCATAACTTTATTTTTTAAAACAATAAAAAACTTTAGCGTAAAGAGCGAAGCGTTGAGAAGGGGACAGCCCCTTTCATATACGGAATAATTTTTGTTCGTTTTAAGTTTTAATGTCGCTCCTTACTTTCAGTTTAAAAAACTTGTTTTTTTTTATTTAATAACGTAAAGAGCGAGGTATTGACTAAGGGGAGAACCCCCTCATATACGTAATAACATATACGTAATAAAAAAAAACAATAAAAAAAGTAGAGATGCCATAATATCTCCGACGCGACACCCCTGCTGCCACCTATAACTTTTTTTTACATAATTCATGGATGGTTGATGTGAGTTTCCGGGAAACAGTATTTGTTATTGTTGTTCAAGCCAAATGTTATGAGTTTCCAAGGTAACAGCTAGATCACGTGTTTCCTTCTCAGCCAATCAGAGGACTTTGTTTACATAACAATTTGACCTTGAGATTTCGTATATAACGGGCATGCAATGTGATTCAATTATCAGAAAGTATTGTGACACAATGGATAGAACAATTAACATAATTGATGAGCTTGAGGCCTTGGCAGCCGCAATTAGCAATGTAAGTACATTTTTATTTTCAAACGAATTTTCCTTGGACACCCTCCGGTATATTCAGCTAAAACGTAAATATATTCCTTTACCCCAACCCCCCCCCCCCCCCCAAACCATGCAATCTTTATACTCAATGGAAAACGTAAAATATATTCTTTTTACCCTAACCCCCTCCCACACTGTTTTACAATCCCAAATTCTTACCAATAGAAATACATTTTCGTTAAATTCCACTTTTTATTTTCCTTGGTCACCCTCCAGTATATTCAGCTAAAGTGTATGCTGACTTCTGTCAATTTTTAATGAAAATCCCGTTCTGTTTTGACACAATCTCCAGCACGAGGCCTATTATTAGCTGACACCCTTTCCGGTTTACAAACGCGGTCATCGGAACTATTCTTCCGTCAAAATTAAAACACAATGATGCAATAATTAAGCTAGGCCTACACAACCTGTATGGAAGTAGAGAAACAAGTTATTTTCAAATTAGGGTCTAACAATATCCCCCCCTCCCCCATTGTCTTACAATCCCAAATTCTCGCAAAAAGAAATACCATTTCGATAAATTCCTTCCCTCTATATTTCCAACTAAATCCCCCCCCACTCTAATACAAACATCATTATACAATCTTTATACTCGATGGAAAACGTAAATAAATTCTTTTACCCTCGAAACCTAACCCCCCCCCACCATTGTTTTACAATCAAATTCTCGCAAAAAGAAATAATTATCCTTTCGTTAAATTCCTTCCTTCTATATTTCCAGCTAAAGCGATCACTGACTTCTGTCAATTTTTAACGAAAATGCCGCTCTGTTTTGACACAAGACTCCAATGTGAGGCCTATAATTAGCTATCACCCTTTTTCCGGTTTTGTTTACAAACGCGGCGGTCTAGCCCAAAGGGTTTGTTTTGGTTGTCAAATTAAAACGATTTTAAGCAAAAAGAGATTGCTGTATATTAAGCTTGTAGATTCGTAACCTTGTATTTGTCGGAGAACCGGTGAAAGAGATTATTTTCAAATTAAGTTTAACAATATATTTAGAACATTATGTAAAAGGGGGGAGGGGGGCAATACATCGCTTCGAACAGCTTCATTGTAAAGTAAAAACAAACTATTTCTTCGCATTAAAAGTAAGGGGGGATTCTGTGTGTAGACATGTACAACCATTGACAAGAAAACAAATGTGTAAATATATGCGATGCGTCTCTAGGCATGTTTTTAATTTTTTTCAAGCTTTCAATAAAGTTTCTTTTATATTCCCGGGCGTGAATCCAGGATTTTTGTTTGGGGATGGGGGTTAGCACTTTTAATAGTGACAAAATAGAAAAGATAATTGCTTCTTCGTCATTTAGTGATTTTAGCTAGAACATTTGAATAAAAGGTAGTAAGATATGCCTTTCGCTTGAATAAAACGCATGATTAACTCAATGAGAGGGTAGAAATAAGGTGGGTTAATTTTCCTAAATTTAGGGGAGAGAATATGGGTTTTTTGCTTTACTAAAATGAGATAAATACTTTTCTAAACAAAATTATGTTTAATAACTTTCTTTCTGTAAAAAGGGAGAAATTATTTTAATACTAATTTTTTTTCTCTTCTTTAAGGCAAATTATGAGGAATTTGCGGACCCTACATCGAAGAGAGCTATGGCTGGCGCAAATAGCGAAGAATGCTCCTCGCCGCCACCCGCTAAGAAAGCGCGGGTCAATAATGCGCCCCCTGCGAAGGCTACTGTCGTGCAATATGGTCACTGGCCGAAGCATCCTAAACAAGTGATGCATGCCCAAGTGCAGCCATCCATGCAAGCCCCTCTTAATCAAGCCTCAATGCTGCCTCGTCAAGTTGCAGCCTCGACTGCACGAGCCCAGTATATCGCTAGCCCAGGTGCGAAAGATAGTGATGGACATGATATGATCCATTTGAACCCAGTCATACAGCAGGGCTTTCAGGACAAGATACAATGCCTGGTCCTTCGGGTACCCAAGCCCAGACGGATTATGCAAATGCAAGCATTTTTTTTCCTACCTATCTATTTCTTCCAATGTTTTTTCTTCTTCACTATTTTCAATATAAACTTATCTCAGCGAGATATTAACCCCTCACCCCACTATTACATATCTAAATGTAATTTTTTGCTAAGAAACCACTCTTTTCTAATCTTTGCTATCGCTTCAACGTATACTTTAGATACCTTTGAAACTCAAAATGCTATTCCGTTCACAATTGAATACTATCTTGCTTTAATCTTTGGCTTAAAGCTCCGCACAAGCATATAAATAGATCTGTTTCATCCCCTTTTCCTGTTCTATCATTAGCGAGGGTTAGACCGCCAAGGCTAGGCTTTCAATGCTTTAACATAATTCTATTGTTTGGCCAAGAAAATTAGCTGTGAATTGTCTGCAAAATTAGGAAATTGGAATTCTATGTAAGAGCGAAACAAGTTTTACCACCAAAAATAATAATTGCTATTTATGACATTGCTGAAAAGTGGGGGGGGGGCATAGTTGCCCTCAAATCTTTTTGGTCACTTAAAAAGCGCACTAGAACTTTTAATTTCCATTCACATAGTTTTAAGAGAGATTATCCCATCTGTCACATATTGACGTCCTAATTTACACTGAATATTTCTATCGTGCCAAAGATTTTAGTGAAGGGGAAAGCGAGTTAACGGTTCAATCCTGGAACACTCGCGCAACGGGTCACAATAATGAGTTTACTGAACCTGTATGGAATTAGAAATATTTCAACTTTTGAAGGGCATTATGTAAATGCGAATCGGGAAGCGCTGTGGGAAGCGCTGCGGGGGTACACCGCGGGCCAGGAAAGCGCCGCAAGGGATGCGCCGCGGGCCTGGAAAGTGCCGCAGGATGCGCCGCACAGGGATGCGCCGCGGGTCAGGAAAGCGCCGCAGGATGCGCGCGCAAAAAAAAAAAAAAAAAAAAAAAAAAAAAAAAAAAAAAAAAAAAAAAAAAAAAAAAAAGCCACCTTCTGTGTCATATCTTAGATTAACTTAAGTTGGAACTTTCAGTTGAATTAACCAAATGTTATTAAGCAATAATAATCCAAATTTTAAAAACAGTAGGGCTGATTTGAACACTTTGAAAATAAGCTATTTTTCATTTATAGGTTGGTGCATTGGTCCCATATTCACCGTCCAGTGAAGAAGAGGATGAACCACCAGTGGAGTTTCAAGACAATGACTGGCACAGCATCATTGAAACACCTTTTAATATCGACGAGTATTTAAATGATTTCTTTTTAATGTAGAACCTAGCACAGTTGAGCTGGTAGACTTGAGCCCGAACACTTTGCAGCTTTTAAATGATTTCACTGGGAACCCTTCTCCAGCCTCCGATACCCTAACGAGTCCACTTCAAACAACTGAAGTGGAGCAGAGTCCAAATATTGTTGAACAACTTGGGGGAGGGGGTACATCTTTCCCAGACTTTCATTTGTCCAATACAATTTTAAATAATATAGTTGTTTTCACTGCAACTTTTGGGGATCCCTTTAATACACTTATGGGGGGAAATTTTGTTTTTGATCCTGTAGAGATTGTGCATGCCTATGTAGATAAAATTCGTGCACTACTGGAGAAACAAATTCAATTGTGGGGGGGTAGGGATTCAATTAAGGTTTCTGTTGTTTTAAAGGTTTTTTATTTGAATGAGGGGAAAAGCGAGGTTTACTATCATTTTATACATTCCGAGATGCGCGTAATTTATCCGAATTTAGAAAATTTTGAGGGTGTTTTTAGTGAGTGGGTAGGGCAAATTATAGCGCATCTCGAGAACTATAACGAAAATGGGAGTGGGTCTGTAGTTTTATTTATTGAAAATTTAAGTGTAAATATTTGTAAATTTAAGAAAGATTTTATTTTAAGAGGGGGGCAGGGTCTGATAGGGATACAGTTTTAAAATATAATCCAGATCTAGTAGGTTGTCAAGGTGTCCAGAAGATCTGTTTTGAAACAGATCAAAAGTGTTTCAAGTATGCTTTCCTCATATCAGCCTTTCAGCCTCTAGCAGATGACGCTACCAAGAAGAATTTAGATCACTGGGCTGTACATGGGAAGGAAGGGTCCGATTTCCCAGTTGTAGATTTTTCTTGCTTAGAAGGAAAATACCCAGTAACGCTAAAATCCATTGATATTTTTGAAAGGGCTAATGCTCATTTAAATATTGGCGTTACTGTGGTACAATACGAAACAGAATTTAAAGATGGGACTCGTTCAAAAAAGAAGGGGGTGGTCTTCCCCGTAAGGGGCCCGTCAGTTGATTTGGTTAAACACTGGGTTTGGTTATTATACACACCGCCTAGTCAACCGAACACAATCGGTCATTTTAACCCTATCACTGACATTAGTAGAGTTCTGGGGGAGGGTAAAAAGGGGCGGGGGTATGTTTCTACTGTCCAACATGCCTATCTAGATTCCGTAGTGATATAAAACTACGGTGTCACATGAAGCATTGTAGACGGCATGGATATCAGACAGTGGAAACGGTTTCAGGGGATAGGGCCATTCTACGCTTTAAAATTTTCAGAATACCCTCCTCCAATGCAAAAAAATATCTTTGGACTGCGAAGCTAAGCTGGTGGAGGTGAATGATCCCCAATATCCAAACCGTATCAAAGAACACCAGGCCATTGCAGTGTCCTATGCACATGCGCAAAGAGACAATTCTAACACCATGCGGTTGTTAGAAATAGTTGAGACATTGGATGAGAATGAGTGCATGGTCAAGGCACTGACTAAACTGATTGGCACGGCTAATGGCGCTATTTCTCGTTTGAGAAATACCCATTATCCAATGGTGCTGTCTGCAGAGGATCGTCTCGCGATTAAAAATCAAAAAATATGTTGGGTTTGTAAGGGGGAGTTTGTAGAGGAGGATAAGGGGACTAAAGGGAAAAAAGGGGGGAGGGGGAAAGTCAGAGACCATGATCACTTGTGGCAGGAAATATCATCTGGGGGTAGTAATTTTAGGGGGGTAGCGCATCAATCGTGTAATTTAAATGTTAGCCAACAGTTTTTTATCCCAGTTTTTATTCATAACTCTAATTATGACTTAAAATTTATTTTACCAGCACTGGCACGTAGGCACAGGGAGGGAGGGGGAGTAGACAGTGCATGGGTAAATAATTCATTTATCTACAACATCATTCCCAAATCAGCCGAGAAGTTATTGCTTCTCGAACTGAAATGGCAGGTAGTGGATAATGAGCGTACGTGCTGGAATAAAATTAGGTTTTTAGATTCTTTTAGTTTTTTCCCCAAATCCTTAAGTCAACTAATTCAAGTGCAAAAAAGCGACAATTTTGATAGCTTTCCCTTGCTTAAACAGCACTTTCCAGACAGTGAAATGTATGACTTATTAACCAGCAAAGGTATATATGCATATGATTATTACTGTTCTGGCGCTCGCTTAAGCGAGGAGAAACTACCTCCAATTGAAGCTTTTCACAATTCACTGACCAACAGTGAATGCACGGCCGAGGATTATGAGTTTGCCAAGAAGGTGTGGGCTAAGGGGGATTGTAAAAATGGGTGGGATTATTGTAGACTGTACTTGGCCAGTGACGTTCTAACTCTGTTGGATATAGTCTGTAAGAATACAGACCAGATCTATTCAGAGTTCGGGTTAGATATAGGATATTATTTTTCTACACCACATTTAGTAATGGATTTAATTTTAAAAATTAGCAGGGAGGAAATAGGCCTAATCACTGACGTAGATCAACACCTTTTTGTAGAGCGTTCAATGAGGGGAGGGTATGTTTTTCACGGGGACCGCGTCTTATCAACCGATCCGAGCGGACAAAGCACCGGTGTAAAGTCAAATGCAGTGTTCTTGGACATGAACTCATTATACCCCTCGGCAATGTCCCACTACTCTTTGCCGTGTGGGAACTATCAATGGCTTCAGAATCCTTGTGAGTTCCCCGACATTAACACCGTCGAGGACAACGGGCCACAAGGATGGTTCTTTGAAATTGACGGTCACATTCCGCTGGCGCTTCACGACTCAGTCAAAGATTTTGTTTTTCCCTGTATCAATCGACCAGTGACCAGGGACTCGCTGAGCCCCTACAACCGATCATTGGTTGAGGATATGGGGATGCATTGGACTCCTTCTAAACAAAAACTGATTGCTGATTTGGACCCTAAAGATAATATCGTTGTTCACTATGTGCTTTTGCACTGGATGGTGAACAATGGCTTCAAAATCACCAAAATACATAGGGTCCTGCAGTTCAATCAGCGACCATATTTAAAAACGTTTATCGATACTTTTGTCGATAAACGTTCTAGGGCAAATTCAAAGGTAGAGAAGGAATTGTACAAGCTCATTCTAAATTCAGCGTTTGGCAAAATGTGTGAAAGCGTACGCAACAGATCTCGCTGCGACGTCGTGACTGACCCTCTAGAGTGTGCACGAATTATAGCCGACCCTAATTTTACATCATTCACGAGCATAGAGGCCGGCATGGTTCTTCTACACAGGAAAAAGCGAAATGTAGTACCGAACAAGAATATAGCAGGAGGTAGTTCAGTACTAGAAATTTCAAAAAAGCTCATGTTGTCGTTCTTTTACAATGTGTGCAAGGTGCAATGGCCACGGGAGGGGGAGGTTCAAGTTTACTATGGGGATACAGATTCTCTGCTGTTAAAGGTAAATGGGACTGAAGATTTATTGGGTGATTTGCAAAATGGGGTGCACATCAGCTCGCGGATGGATTTCACCAACTGGAATCCATCCCTCTACCCCGAGCTGGTGAAACGTCAAGCCCCCAACCAACTATTAAAATTAAAATCAGAGACGGGGAGTGATTTGATATCCAGGGGGGTGTTCCCGGGTCCCAAAGTTTATTGCGTGGAAACACATAGTGGGGATGAAAAGAAGACATGTAAAGGGGTGCCTACACATTTTGTAAAGAGCAATTTTAACATGAGCGTGTACAGAGACTGTGTAGAAAGTAGCCTAGTGCCAAGAGCACAAGTGCTTGCAATTCGCTCTCTACAGTATAGAAATTATACTGTGAGAGTAGAAAAAAATGCAATGTCGTGTATATCTGACAAGGTCTATGTGCTCGAGAATGGTGTGAGTGTCCTGCCTCATGGTCACTATCGTATTTCAGACCGAGTTGAATGCGTAGACTATCGTAATCAACTTGGTCTGGATAAACTAATCTAACCCAAGCACTAACCACCACCACTCAACCTTTCATAAATTAACCTAACCAGCTAATCTAACCCAAGCACTAACCACCACCACTAACCCATCCACTAACCCGTAGCAGTGATGACAACTATTGTTTTTCCATCGCGGCTCCTGGGGGACACTTCCCACGGCCGGCTCCCGGGGGGTGGGGGGCCCTACCTTTAAATTCACTGTAATGTTCAACTGTGCTAGTTCCAAGTGTATTTTGTTGTTTTACAAAAAGTGTTGTATAGAAAAGTGTTGTAGATGGACAAAGGTGTTGTACAGAAAAGTGTTGTACAAAAAGTGCTGTACAGAAAAGTGTTTAAAGACAAAAGTGTTATCATTGTTCATGTTGAACAAATAGAGTTTTCATGTTGACCAAGTGTCACGTTGAACAAGTGTTATCATTGTTCATGTTGAACAAGTGTTCATATTGCTGTAATAAATGTTGCCATGAAATATTGTTTTTGCTGTTCTTGAATAGATAGATCTATGGGAAAATTACTACTTATTCATTGGACACATATGATTTACAGTTAGTCATAGTCCGACTGTTGTCAAAAGCATGTATCAATTTAAAACACCCTTCAGATCATTTCTGTGTGGACCCTCAATGTCGGGGAAAACAACGCTTTTAGCTAGAATAATTCAAAATTGCGATAAAATGTTTTTGGAAAAACCGAAAAAAATCTACTATTGCTATAGTATTTGGCAGGAGTCCTATGATAAAATAAAAGCTATTGCCACAACCATACCAATACAATTCATAAGAGGACTTGATGTTTTCAATAGTATTGAACCGAACTCGTGGCTGATTATTGATGATTTGGCTGAATCCATTGAACAGTTCTCACAGGAAATGCTGCAATTGTTCACTGTCCGATCTCATCATGAACACATTTCCATAACCCTAGTTCTACACAATCTGTTTCATCAGAGCAAATGTATGCAAAACCTTGCTTTGAATTGCACTATCTATATTATCTATCGAGTTGTTCGTGATTCTAGCTCGCTCATAAATCTCAATAAACAGATATACCCCGGCGCCCCAAAATTTCTGTTGTCAGCGTACACTCAAGCGAGTAGCAAGCCATACGGTCACATTTTGCTGGATCTTAATCAGAGCACGCCCGAGGATCTTCGTGTAGTCACCAAGATTTTTCAACAACGAAATTACAGTATATCTTTCAGTGAACAGTAAAAAGACCTATTAGTTGACGTTATGACACTGAAGAATCTACACGAACAACGGCCTTTATTTTCCGTTTTAAGCACTTCAAAACCATAACTAAAAATAAACTAAACTAAACAATACTAAAATCTAAACTAGAACATTAAAATAAAACTAAACTAAAACTCCAAACTAAACTCTAGCTAAAATTCTAAAGTAAAACGAAAACTCTTAACTAAAAAAACTAAAAGTAAACTGAAAATCTAGCTAAAGCTCTAAAATAAAACTAAACGTAAACTAAAACTAAACTTAACTACTAAACTAAAACTAAACTCTAGCTAAAAACTTTAAACTAAAATTGAACTAAAACTAAACGAAATATAAATTATAACACTAAACTAAAACTAAACAAAAACTAAACTACTAAACTAACTAAAAATCTAAACTTTTAAACTAACTAAAATTCTAAACTAAAACTAAACACTAATCTAAAACTAAACTAACTAATACTAAACTAAAAAACTAAACTACTAAATTAACTAAAATCTAAACTACTAAACTAAAAATCTAAACTAACTATGATCTAAACTTTTAAACTAACTAAAATTCTAAACTAAAACTAAACACTAATCTAAAACTAAAATAAATTAAACTGAAAATCTAACTAAAAATCTAAAAGAAAACTAAACATTAAACTAAAACTAAACTAAAAAACTAAACTACTAAACTAACTAAAATCTAAACTTTTAAACTAACTAAAATTCTAAACTAAAACTGAACACTAACCTAAAATAAAACTAAATTAAACTGAAAATCTAGCTAAAGCTCTAAAATAAAACTAGACGTTAAACTAAAACTAAACTTAACTACCAAACTAAAATTAAACTCTAGCTAAAAACTTTAAACTAAAACTGAACTAAAACTAAACGAAATATAAATTATAACACTAAACTAAAACTAAACTAGAACTAAACTAAAAATCTAAACTAAACTAAAACTAAACTAAACTACTAAACTAACTAAAATCTAAACTGTCTAACTAACTAAAACTAAACTCTAAACTCCAAACTACTAAACTAACTAAAAATCTAAACTATAACTCTAACTAAAACTAAACTCTAAACTACTAAACTAACTAAAATCTAAACTATAACTCTAACTAAAACTCTAATCTAAAACTAAACTAACTAAAACTAAACTAGCTAAAATCTAACTACTAAACAAACTAAGATCTAAACTACTAAACTAACAAAAAATTCTACACTAAAAATAAACACTAATCTAAAACTAAACTAAATTAAACTGAGAATCTAACTAAAACTCTAAAATAAAACTAAACGTAAACTAAAACTAAACTTAACTACTAAACTAAAACTAAACTCTAAACTTTTAAACTAACTAAAATTCTAAACTAAAACTGAACACTAAACTAAAACTAAACTAGAACTAAACTAAACGAACTAAAAATCTAAACTATAACTCTAACTAAAACTCTAGCTAAACTAAAATTCTAAACTAAAACTAAACTAACTAATACTAAACTAAAAAACTAAACTACTAAACTAACTAAAATTCTAAACTAAAACTGAACACTAACCTAAAACAAAACTAAATTAAACTGAAAATCTAGCTAAAGCTCTAAAATAAAACTAAACGTTAAACTAAAACTAAACTTAACTACTAAACTAAAATTAAACACTAGCTAAAAACTTTAAACTAAAACTGAACTAAAACTAAACGAAATATAAATTATAACACTAAACTAAAACTAAACTAGAACTAAACTAAAAATCTAAACTAAACTAAAACTAAACTAAACTACTAAACTAACTAAAATCTAAAATGTCTAACTAACTAAAACTAAACTCTAAACTCCAAACTACTAAACTAACTAAAAATCTAAACTATAACTCTAACTAAAACTAAACTCTAAACTACTAAACTAACTAAAATCTAAACTAAACTAAAAATATGAACTAAACGAACTAAAAATCTAAACTAAAACTCTAACAAAAACTCTAGCTAAACTAAAACTCTAAACTAAAACTAAACTAACTAATACTAAACTAAAAAACTAAAGTACTAAACTAACTAAAATCTAAACTACTAAACTAAAAATCTAAACTAACTAAGATCTAAACTTTTAAACTAACTAAAATTCTAAACTAAAACTAAACACTAATCTAAAACTAAAATAAATTAAACTGAAAATCTAACTAAAAATCTCTAAAACTAAAATAAATTAAACTGAAAATCTAACTAAAAATCTAAAAGAAAACTAAACATTAAACTAAAACTAAACTAAAAAACTAAACTCCTAAACTAACTAAAATCTAAACTTTTAAACTAACTAAAAATCTAAAAGAAAACTAAACATTAAACTAAAACTAAACTTAACTACTAAACTAAAACTCTAACTAAAACTCTTTAGTAAAACTCTAGCTAAACAAAAACTCTAAACTAAAACTAAACTAGCTAAGACTAAACTAGAAATAAAGGTAATAAATAAACTTAAAATAAACTAAAAATCTAAACTACTAAACTAACTAAGATCTAAACTTTTAAACTAACTAAAATTCTAAACTAAAACTAAACACTAATCTAAAACTAAAATAAATTAAACTGAAAATCTAACTAAAAATCTAAAAGAAAACTAAACATTAAACTAAAACTAAACTAAAAAACTAAACTACTAAACTAACTAAAATCTAAACTTTTAAACTAACTAAAAATCTAAAAGAAAACTAAACATTAAACTAAAACTAAACTTAACTACTAAACTAAAACTCAAACTGAAACTCTTTAGTAAAACTCTAGCTAAACAAAAACTCTAAACTAAAACTAAACTAGCTAAGACTAAACTAGAAATAAAGGTAATAAATAAACTTAAAATAAACTAAAAATCTAAACTACTAAACTAACTTAAGATCTAAACTTTTAAACTAACTAAAATTCTAAACTAAAACTAAACACTAATCTAAAACTAAAATAAATTAAACTGAAAATCTAAACTAGAACATTAAAATAAAACTAAACATTAAACTAAAACTAAACTAAAAATCAAAACTACTAAACTAACTAAAATCTAAACTAAACTAAAACTAAACTAAACTAGAACTCTAACAAAAACTCTAAGCTATGACTCTAAGCTAAAACTCTAAACTCATAGCTAACTAAACTAAACTAAAAATAAAGGTAATAAAATAATAAACTAAAAATCTAAACTAACCCAACCAGCAATCCTCTTTTTCTAATATTTTCGCCCCCCCCCCTGATTGACTTAGAAGGAGATGTAAACAAAGCCCTCTGATTGGCTGAGAAGGAAACACGTGATCTAACTGTTACCTTGGAAACTCATAACATTTGGCTTGAACAACAATAACAAATACTGTTTCCCGGAAACTCATAACATCTGCATCGAACAACAACAAGAAGGGAGTGACAAAGTTCCTGTTTTTCCATTCTCACTGACAAAATCCATAAAAACATCAAATAAATTGACCAACACACATAACCATCCATGAAAACAGACATAAATGTGACAAAGTTCCTGTTTTTTCATTCTCACTGACAAAATCCATAAAACCATCCATAAATGTGAGAAAGTTCCTGTTTTTCAAATTCTCACTGACAAAAACCATAAAGCATCCATGAAAAACATCAAATAAATCGACCAACACACATAACCATCCATGAAAACAGACATAAATGTGACAAAGTTCCTGTTTTTTTCAAACTCTCACTGACAAAATCCATAAAACATCAAATAAATCGAGCAACACACATAACCATCCATGAATTATGTAAAAAAAAGTTATAGGTGGCAGCAGGGGTGTCGCGTTGGAGATATTATGGCATCTCTACTAAAAAAACAAGCGATACGGCTCAATAGTGATCGAAACTTTTAAAAACGGAATTTTGATGTCGATAAATCAAACAGTTCGTGGTAACGAACTGTAAGTAAGGAGCGACCCGGCTCAATGGTAACCGAAACTCTCGAAAACGGGTTTTTGATACCAATTGATACATCAAAAGAATCAGATTTCAATGCTGATTTCAAACATATACCTTTTATCAAGTTGGTGCTACCCATCAAAAGTTACACGCCTGAGAAAATTTGGCTGATTTTCAAAAAAAGGGGGAAAGACCACCTAAAAGTTATAGAACCTTAATGGAAATCACACCATCATATTCAGCGTATCAGAGAACCCTACTGTAGAGCTTTCAAGCTCCTATCTACAAAAATGTGGAATTTTGCATTTTTTGCCAGAAGAAAGATCACGGATGCGTGTTTATTTGTTTTTTTGTTTGTTTTTTCCCCAGGGGTGATCGTATCGACCCAGTGGTCCTAGAATATCGTAGAAGGGCTCATTGGAACGGAAATTAAAAGTTCTAGTGCCTCTTTTAAGTGACCAAAAAAATGGAGGGCAACTAGGCCCCCTCCCACGCTTTTTTTCCCAAAGTCACCCGATCAAAATTTTGAGATAGCCATTTTGTTCAGCATGGTCGAAAATATGATAAATATGTCTTTTAGGATGACTTAATCCCCCGAAGTCCCCAGGGGGAGGGCTAAAAGTTATGAACTTTACCCAATGTTAAACATATAGTATTGGTTATTGGGAAGTATACAGAAGTCTCAGGAGGGTTTTTTTTCTGGTAGTGGGAGGGAAGGGTGGGTCGGGGGTTATGTTGGAGGATCTCTCCATGAAGGAAGTTTTCATGGGGGAAGGGAAATTGTCATGAAGGGGGCGCTGGACTTGCCAGCATTATTTATTGGTTGTTGGGAAGTATATAGACATTTTCAGGAAGGATTTTTTTCTGGAGGGGGGGCTAGAGGAGGGGGTTACTCTGGATAATATTTCCGTGGAGGATGTTTCTTTGGGGTAAAGGACATTTCTATTAAGGGGGTGCCGGATTTACAAGCATTATTTAAAAAATGATCAGAAATTAAATAAAAAAAACAAGTTTTTTCAACTGAAAGTAAGAAGCAACATTAGAACTTAAAACGAACAGAAATTATAACATATGTGAGGGGGTTTTCTCCCCCAAGTCAATAACTAGCTCTTTACGCTACAGTTTTTTTTAGTGCTTTCAAAAGAGCTATCTATTCTAATTAAACGGCCTTTGTGATTCAGGGCTTTGTGAATCAAAATTTTTTTTAACTTTTAACGCAAAGAGTGTGGTATTGACTAAGGGGAGAACCCCCTCATATACGTAATAACATATACGTAATAAAAAAAACAGTAAAAAAACAAGCGATACGGCTCAATAGTAACTGAAACTTTTAAAAGCTTTTAAAAATTTTGATGTCAATAAATGTATCAAAAGAATGTGTTTATAATGCTGATTCTAAATAAATAAATTTTATTAAGTTTAGTATTACTCATCAAAGGCTACGAGCCTGAGAAAATTTTCCCGATTTTTTAAAGAGGGGGGAAACATCCTTTACAAGTGAAAGAATTTTAATGAAAATCACACCGTCAGATTCAGCGTATCAGAAAACCCTATTACATAGGTTTAAAGCTCATATCTGCAAAAATCTGCAACTTTGCATTTTTTGCCAGAAGAAAAATTAGTTATGTAAGTTAATTTGTAAAGACATCCATTTAGCAAAAGAAAAGTAAAATTTTTATGCAAACTTTGTTTACTTATTCAATGACGGTTAGCCAAATAAAAGCTGCATTAACTAAAAAACGATCAGAAATTAAATAAAAAAACAAGTTTTTTAAACTGAAAGTAAGGAGCGACATTAAACTTAAAACGAACAGAAATTATTCCGTATATGAAAGGGGCTGTCCCCTCCTCAACGCCTCGCTCTTTACGCTAAAGTTTGACTCTGTCTCACAACTTTATGTTTTAAAACAATAAAAAACTTTAGCGTAAAGAGCGAGGCGTTGAGGAGGGGACAGCCCCTTTCATATACGGAATAATTTCTGTTCGTTTTAAGTTTTATGTCGCTCCTTACTTTCAGTTTAAAAAACTTGTTTTTTTTTTATTAATGTATCAAAAGAATGGGTTTATAATGCTGATTCTAAATATATAAATTTTATTAAGTTTAGTATTACTCATCAAAGGCTACGAGCCTACGAAAATGTACCCGATTTTTTAAAGAGGGGGAAACATCCCTACAAGTGAAAGAATTTTAATGAAAATCACACCGTCAGATTCAGCGTATCAGAAAACCCTATTACATAGGTTTCAAGCTCATATCTGCAAAAATCTGCAACTTTGTATTTTTTGCTAGAGAGAAAAATATACGAATATAGAAGTTAGTTACGTAAGTTAATTTGTAAATTACGTCATAAACAAATTTAGAGATATCCATTTAGCAAAAGAAAAGTAAAAATTTTATGCAAATTTTGTTTACTTATTCAATGACGGTGAGCCAAAATAAAAGTTGCATTAACTAAAAAACGATCAGAAATTAAATTAAAAAAAACAAGTTTTTTTAAACTGAAAGTAAGGAGCGACATTAAAAACTTAAACGAACAGAAATTATTCCGTATATGAAAGGGGCTGTCCCCTCCTCAACGCCTCGCTCTTTACGCTAAAGTTTGACTTTGTCTCATAACTTCATTTTTTAAAACAAAAAAAAAATTCCCCAAATTTCTCCAGGTACCCATTTAAGGATGGGTCGACTCTGGCTGAGCTTACAGAGTGACAACACTGATCCCCGTCCCAAACCAAATAATTGAGTACACTAGGAATAAAACCCTGGTCCTCTCGGACAAAGGATCCTAAATCCAGCTCACCAATCCAAAATTTTTTTGGGTATCATACTTTTATCTTAAACTGTTTTTAGTAATAGATACTTCGAGTTTTGGAACGTTTAAATTCTTCTTCTATTTAAAAGCAGGCGGGCTTTTCAGTAAAACTATTTAGCCCTTTTCCTTTTGCTTCACTCTGTGGGCTACAGAGCTACTGGCTTGATTGCCTCATATTTATTAGATACATTCAGATATCTTTCAGCAGATCTTTCGACTCTAGGAGTTCAAATATAAGATGATAGATGTCGATTTCTATGCTCTGTGTGCAGGTATA